>MDKJ01066194.1:0-65754 GCA_005239525.1 Nicotiana knightiana | reverse complement strand
TCCTCATCTAGAAAAATTATCCTTGGCTCTAATCATGGCAGTTAGAAAGTTAAGACCGTACTTCAGTGTCACCCAATTACTGTTGTAACTTTATATCCTTTGAGAAATATTTTGCATAAGAAAGAACTGTCAGGAAGACTAGCTAAATGGGCAATAGAACTAAGCGAATATGGCATAGTCTATCAACCTAGTACTGCAATACAGTCTCAGGTTTTAGCCGATTTTGTCGCAGATTTTAACATTAGCTTAATTCCTGAAGTAGAAAAAGAATTACAAATCTTTACCGGAGCTAATCTAGTAATATGGACACTATTCACCGACAGCTCTTCTAATATCAAATGAGCCGAATAGGAATTGTTTTAATACCACCTTCGGGTGAAAATATAAGGCAAGATATTAAATGTTATCCCATTACTAACAACCAAGCGAAGTACGAAGCTGTCATTGCAGGACTCGAATTAGCACGAGAACTATCAATTGAGCAGATCGTGATCAAAAGTGACTCTCAACAGTGATGAACCAGATGCAGGGGACTTATACTGCTGGAGAGACTCGAATGCAACAGTATCTGGAAAAGGCACGAGTCCTGGTAAAGCAATTTCAGACGTGGAATATTATGCAAGTACCTAGAGAGGAAAACGTAGAAGCGGATGCGTTAGCTAATCTTGCAGCAGTACCGGTGTAACAAATAAAGACAATGCTATTGTGATACACTGATTTCATTTAGCAATTGACCAGGACAAGAATTAGGTAACATTTAATAATCTAACCTGGGATTGGAGAAACGAAATTGTAATTTTTTTGCAGAATGGTATTGTGCTTGAAGATAAGAAAGAAGCTCGAGCAATTCGCCTAAAAGCTGCACGGTACTTCCTAGTTCATGACACTCTGTATTGCAAAATGTTTGGAGGTCCCCTAGCAAGGTGCCTTGGACCAAACCAAACTGAGTACGTGATGAAAGAAGTACACGAAGGACATTGTGGGAACCATGCAGGTGCAAGAATATGCATCGGCCCGTAGAATTACTACACCAGGTTGTTCACCTTGGCCATTTATGAAATGGGGAATGGATATAGTAGGACCTCTACCCCCAGCCAGAGGAAAGGTACGATTTTTACTTGTATTAATAGATTATTTCTCAAAATGGGTAGAGGCAAATGCTTTTAAACAGGTGCGAGAAAAAGAAGTGAAAAGTTTCATATGGCAAAACATCATATGTCGTTTTGGTGTACCAAAGGAAATTGTTTGTGACAATGGCCCATAATTCATAAGCTCTCAAATCACAGAATTCTTCCAAAACTGTCAAATCAAACGAATCACTTCTTCACCATATCATCCCGTGACTAACGGGCAACCTGAGTCAACAAATAAAATCATTGTTAACAATCTGAAGAAACGATTGGAAAAAGCTAAGGTAAATTGGCCTGAAGAACTACCGGCAGTATTATGGGCTTATAGAACTACTGCAAAGACAGCTACGGGAGAAACCCCATTCGCGCTTGTTTAAGGCTCAGAAGCTCTAATACCAGTGGAAATTGGTGAACCGAGCATGAGGTTCACAACAACAACAGAAGAAATAAAAAATGATGAGTTGAGAACAAATATGGATTTACTCGAGCAAAGGAGAGAAGCTGCTTTAATACACATGGAAGCTGAAAATCAAATCATAGAGCGATATTACAACAGAAAAGCTCGCCGCAGATACTTCAAAATTGGGGACTTTGTCCTTAAGAAAGTTTTTCAATCAACAAAGGAGGCTGGAGCAGGAAACTTAAAACCAAATTGGGAAGGACCCTAAAAAGTGTGTGGTATTGCTGGAAAAGGAGCTTATGAGCTGGAAACCATGGATGGCATAATTTTACCAACAAGTTGGAACGTTGTTCACTTGAAGAAATATTACTTCTAAAGAGAAGGAATACCCACGGTCAGGTATCATTACGTTCAGTTTTATTTAGTATAGTTAAAATTATACTAACCATTTTAGATGATAGGCAAAAAGCTAACCCATAACCAGATGATGATATTAGACCTGAATAGACACGAGGAAAAAACTGAATTCCCAATCTAGGGTTACAACTTTCTGATGGACGTTTCAAAGGGTTAAGCGTTCATCATCTAAACTATAAACCTTCGAATCCTGTATGTTTTTCCTTTTCAGGAAAAGGACCACAAGAAAGGAATAGTCAAGTGCTCGAGATTTCATTCTTCAAAGCTCAAACACTTGGGGGACAATACAGTATGGAAAGAGGCAAAGAAGACTATCAAAAGAGTCAAAGTCCATGCCTGAAGATCCATTTTTCCCAACAAGTCAAAAGTTATGAGCAGAATCAAAGAGCCAAAGACAAAAACACAAAGCCTGATTCAGAAACCTACGAAGAACGCACTCATGAATATAAACGAATGTTTAGTTAAAGGCAGAATTTAGTTACGGGAAGAAATTCATACCTCTGTGTTTATTCAAAACATGTTGTAAGAGAAAACAGTTACGAAACAGTCATAGACGATACTCAAAAACATGTAAAATGTTACAAAGGTTCGAATAATAAAAAGACCTTCTGCAAAACATTATTCGGTAAAAACATGTGAATTCCTATCTCTCTTTTGTATGTTTACACCATTATGAAGTTGAGACACCTTATTCATTAAGTGTCGTTCATAAAAGGGACCTCTTTTATAAATCGTGCTTATTTTCAAAAAGACACGAAATACTGAAGCATTTTTTATTGCAAAACTAAATACCAAAGGGGTAAAACAAAAACTGAACGTAAAACATGCAAACACTTAAGCGTACAATGAAAAGTCGAAAAAATACAAGTCATGCTAAGAAATGTAAATATTAAATTATATAAAAACTAAGATTTAACATAGTTTAAACCAAAAGATTTTACACAAATTTGCCCCTAAGTTGTCACTAGGGACTTACTAAACCAAACTTCACCCCAAAAGGGACCGGAGGTAACCACCAATTGTTCCAAAAAAGAAAAATAGAAGGGTTGATAAACACTTTCACTAGGCACTGGGAGGATTATCTTCATCAGCAGGAGGAGCGGCTTGAGATGGAGAGGCTTGGGAAACAGCTTCATCAGGCACGATCTAATCACCCATTGGAACTTCAACTTCAGGTGATGAAAAAATTTGACTTTGCCGAGACTTTTCAATCGTCTCTTTAGTCTTGGCAATTTCAGCTTCTAAGTCAAAATTTCCTTAGCCCATTTCTGTCAATGTGTCAAGCCGTACATTCAAATAATTCCAACTCACATCAACAATTGCCTTATCCTCAAGAGCCTCGTAATATTTCTCCCATTGTTCAATATCAACACTCAACTCATCTCTTTCAACCACGATAGCATCATAAAAAGCCTGCAAAGGGGCAAGAGATCTTTCAGGAAACTGAATCTTGTTTGAAGATTCACGGAGGTCCTCTTGGGTTTGGGTAAGTGATTGCACAAGCTAACCAGCATAAGCCTCCTTCTGGTCCAACAAAGCCTTCAAGCTTCTTATCTCTTCAATAGCATGGGAAAGTTGCTCCGCAAAGGAAGACTCTAAGATGTTTTTCTCCTTTCCTGCTTGACTTGATGAAGCCTTCTCGATGGCCACTTCCGCTTCAATCACTCTGATTTGCTGCCCCAAGGTACACTTCTCCTCCTCTACTGCCTCCATACAAGCTGAAGACTCTCGAATTTCTCCTTCCAGTTATCAGCCTCGGTATGATAGTCATTCGCTAATTGCTCCGTATGAACGATCCTTTTCATCAATTATGTACCAATAAGATTGATCTGCACAAAAAGAGAAGTCAGATATTGGTACGTGATATATATAAAAAAAAAGGGGGGGAATGGTATAAAAGATACCTTTAAGGACGAGTGTACAATCTCGTTCATCAGAGTTAAGGAGCTATGACTTTCCAACTTAGACTTTTCAACCGGTCCTGTCAGAGGCTTCAACCACACATCCGCCTGGCCTGATTTCTTTAAGAGGCTACCTCCCGCAAGAACCTCTATTATAATTTACTTCATCTCCCCACTATTGGAAGATCCTATTTCGACAATAGAAGGCACGGAAGTAGGGGCAGATGAAAGAGCCACTGATGGAATAGGCGGGGGAGCAGAAACAGCAACAGGTACGGCAGACGAAAGTTCCACTGGAGCATATGGAGGAAAAATAGCAAGAGGTGCTTCCTCAGAAACTGTGCCAAAGCCTTGGTGGAATAATTGTTCAAATGATTCATTGGCAGAGGAAGGAGTTGCATCTTCAGGATCAGAAACCTCTGACTCAGTCACAGAAGGTGGATCAGTAACTGGAATAGATTCATCGTCAGGCACTACCTTTCTTCTCAGTGATCTCCGAATCTGCGAACCTTCCTCCTGCTCTTCCTTATCTTCCAAGGTCCGAGACCCACTTTCTTTCCTTTATGATGAAGTATAAGTTACGCCATTTACCTCCTCTCCTCCATTTATCACATCTACAGTTCTCTTCGGAGATGGTGGTTTTGGGGGCTCCTACATATTCTTCATATATGTCTGTTTACCTTTTTTACTAAACAGTTATGTTACATAACCTTGTTTTAATAAGTGTCCTACCTCACCTTGCAATAACCTGCAGTCTGATGTTTTGTGCCCATGATCATTGTGAAATTCACAACAAAAGTTTGGGTTCCTTCTGTTTGGATTTTATCTCATTTCTTTGGGCCATCGAACTTTATCACCCATATTTTTTAATACAGTAATTTATTCGGAAGTACTTATATTGAAATTGTAGTCTCCAATTCTTGTATTACCACTATTTCGCTCATCTTGATCCTTTCTGGATCTTGATGATGATGAGCTCGAATCTTTATTTGACGGTCTGTGATCAGACCGTGGGTTTTCAAATTTGGAACGAGCCTTTCGTCCCAAAGGTCCCATGTATGGATCGTAGTTGTTTTTGCTAGTTCTCCTTTCTGATTCGGAGCGTATAGAACTCATCATGTCTTCTGCTTTTGATTGGGCAATAGTATCTTCCTCAATTCATAATATGGTTTTGTTCCTGTTATAAACATTGTTCCATGTCGTAGCTAGGAAGTCTCTCAAGCTCTCTTTGTTTCTCCTCGTGGCTTCAGAGCTTTTATCGTTCAAATTACTTGCAAAAGCCATAGTTTCCAAATTGTCAGGTACTCTTGGTAGAAGCATCCTTTCACATTGAAACCTGTCTACGAATTCACGAAGCAAATCTGTACCTCCCTGTTTTATTTTGAATATGTCTTCCATTCTATTTTCCACTTTTTGCGTACCAGGATGTGCTTTTATAAACAAATCTTAAAGCTCAGCAAAAGAATCAACAGAATTTTCGTGCATTAGAGAATACCATGTTAATGCTCCTTTGGTGGGTGTTTCACCAAACTTTTTGACCAACACGGATTCAATTTCTTGCTTAGTCAGGTTGTTTCTTTTACTCCTGTGGTGAAAGCAGTAACATGATCACGTGGATCAGTTGTCCCATTGTACTTTGGTACGTCAGGCATTTTGAATTTCTTGGGAATCGGTAAAGGTGTTGCACTTGGATTCCAAGGTTGTTGAGAGTATTTATAAATATCAATACCCTTGATGACAGATGGTACTCCAGGAATTTGCTCGATGCGATCGTTTTGTTCCTTCACCTATTTTTGCAAGGTTAGTGTTAAAGATTGTGAATCTGAATTATTAGACATACCTGGTCTTCCTCCAAGTGATTCATTTAGAGTGCCTCTACTTCCTGAATTTGCTAGTCTAGATTCTGGATTTTCTACAGTTGCGGTGTTGTTTGTAGGAGGCATAGGCGACATAGTTGGTATCCCCCTCATGAAAGCTTGAAGAGCTTCACTCATATATTCACCAACCAACTGCTTCACAGGGTCTTGTTCTCCTGTTTTTCTCGTTTCCAATTTGATCATTGTTGTGAGTTGTAGATATTTCTGGGGAGTTGTCCCTTGAACCTCGTGGGGATCCCTAAGGTGATGGAACTGGGGTTCCAGTTGTTTGTTGGTTTTTGTCGTTGGTATTTGACATGATTCGATAAGGTTATTGCGAAAAAATAAAGATAATCAGATTCCCGGTAACGGAACCAATTTGTTTAACCAAAGAATTGGATTCTTAGTCAAAGCTATTTTAAGAAGTACGCGAGCTTCTGATAACCAAAGAAAATTAGATAATAATAGGATTTAGACTTGTAAATAATAAATCAATAAGATAGCATAAAAGTAAGTATATTTCAGTAGTGGTTCGAACGTGTCCATACAATGTGGTTTTACTCCCTTTTATAAGGATTTCTTAATATAAAGTCTACTCTTCTTAATGATTGAGCATTAATGACTAATAATATCATTAATGTAACGTCACAATTGGTAATCGTAACTGTTGTGTGAACATTATGTAACGTTTAGCTCATTGATTGAAGACTTTTGAATCTGTAAGAAGGATGACCAAGTTCACAATGACCCATGGGTAACGGACTCATGAGACTTTATAGGCTGACAGCATCTCATTCGATGACTCAGATGTTGATGGATTACTGCTTCCACATAACAACTCACTGGTAATATCTCTACTTATACATGACACTAACGTAAAAATAGTATTGACTGATCCATGTAGATCGGTAAATATCATTTTGCTGAGGATTGGGGAAGAAATGTTAATGGGGACTGTGATTCCAAAAGCACGTTCCTTGTCCGGATTCGACAACTCTACTGTCATAACAAAAGGAGAAATTGATCTTAATACCTATGCAGAAGGCGTCGTCAAGGAAATGAAATTTCAAGTTATAGATACAGATATGGCTTATAATGTAATCATGGGGAGACCACGGATCCATGACATGGATTGAGTACCATCCACCCTGCATCAGGTAATCAAATTCCCTTCCCGATGGGGAATCCAGCAAATTCAAGGTGATCAGCAGACTTCAAGAAACATCAACTCAGTGATGCATTCCAATAAAAAACAAATAGCGGAGGAATCAAAAGACGAGGAAGAAACTCGAACAGATAGGGAAGAAAATGATAAAGACATGATGAATCAAATCACCACGGATGTCACATCAAAACACACGGACATGGATTCCAGACCTGATGTTATTCAAGAACCAGAAGAGAATGAAAATATTAAGACAACGACTGAGGAGCTCGAAGCTATTCCACTATTCGAGCTTAAGCCTGAGCACAAAATCCACATAGGAGCAAGGCTAAGCCCAACCAGAAGAGGTAAGTTAATTGAATATTTAAAAGTTAACGTAGATTGTTTTGCTTGGTCCTATTCAGATATGAAAGGTATACCCCATAAGTGATGACTCATAAACTAAATGAAGACCCATCATTCGTACTAGTCAAGCAAAAGAAAAGAAAGCAGGGATCGTTCAAGAATTAAGTGATCGACGAAGAGGTACAGAAACTCTTAAAAATCAGTTCAATACGTGAGGTCAAATATCCTAATTGGTTAGCTAATATTGTAGTGGTACCTAAAAAGAACGGCAAATGGAGAGTATGCGTAAATTATATGGATTTGAATAAAGCATGCCCAAAAGACTCATTTCTACTACCGTGCATAGATCAAATGATTGATGTCACTACAGGTCATGAATTATTAAGTTTTCTAGATGCATATTCTGGTTACAATCAGATAAAAATGTACCCCTCAGACGAGGAAAAAAACCTCCTTTATTACAAACAGAGGGACTAATTGTTACAAAGTCGTGCCTTTTTGCTTGAAAAATGCTGGAGCCACGTATCAAAGGCTAGTGACTAGAATGTTCCAGGAACATCTGGGGAAAACGATGGAGGTGTACATTGATGACATGTTGGTAAAGACAACGAAGACAAAAGATCATTTCCAATATCTCTCAACTACTTTCGAGATCCTCTGCAGGTATAACATGAAGTTAAATCCAGAAAATGCTCCTTTGGCGTCGAATCAGGTAATTTTTTGTATTTTCTCGTATCAAATAGAGGCATTTAAGTAAATACTGCTCAAATTAAAGCTATTGAAGAAATAATTGATGTACTAACGAGCAAAAAAGAAGTTCAAAGATTAACAGGTAGGATCGCAGCTTTAGGAAGATTCATCTCTAGATCTTCAAAGAAGAGTTTTAAATTATTCTCAGTACTAAAGAAGCAAAATAAGTTCGAATGGCTTGAAGAATGTCAACAAGCTTTTAAAGACTTGAAGTCTTATCTATTGAATTCCCCACTACTGTCTAAACCAAAGGAAGGGGAAAGGTTATACATTTATCTTGTTGTGGCAGAAATAGTCGTAAGTGCAGTCCTGGTAAGAGAGGACAAAGGTAAGCAATCTCCTATCTACTATGTAAGTAAGTCCTTACTAGATGTTGAAACTAGAAATCCTCATCTAGAAAAATTAGCCTTGGCTCTAATCATGGCAGCTAGAAAGTTAAAACCGTACTTTCAGTGTCACCTAATTACTTTTGTAACTTCATATCCTTTGAGAAATATTTTGCATAAGCAAGAACTATCAGGAAGACTGGATAAATAGGCAATAAAACTAAGCGAATATAGCATAGTCTATCAACCTAGGACTACAATAAAGTCTCAAGTTTTAGCCGATTTTGTTGCAGATTTTAACACTAGATTAATTCCTGAAGTAGAAAAAGAATTACAAATCTTTACTGGAGCTAATCCAGGAATATGGATTCTATTCACCGACGACTCTTCTAATATCATAGGAGACGGGTTGGGAATTGTTTTAATACCACCTTCGAGTGAAAGATAAGGTAAGTTATTAAATGTTATCCCATTACTAACAATGAAGCAGAGTACAAACTTGTCATTGCAGGACTCGAATTAGCACGAGAACTCTCAGTTGAGCAGATCGTGATCAAAAGTTACTCTCAACTAGTGGTGAACCAGATGCAGGGGACTTATACTGCTAAAGAGACTCAAATACAACAGTATCTGGAAAAGGCACTTGTCCTGGTAAAGAAATTCCAGTCATCAAAGATTATCCAAGTACATAGAGAGGAAAACACAGAATCGGATGCGTTAGCTAATCTTGCAGCAGTTACCGATGTAACAAATAAAGACAATGATAATGCGATACACTAATTTCATTCAGCAATTGACCAGGACAAGAATAAGGTAACATTTAATAATCTAACCTGGGATTGGAGAAACGAAATTGTAAATTTTTTGCAGAATGGTACCGTTCCTGAAGTTAAGAAAGAAGCTCAAGAACTTTGCCAAAAAGCTGCACGGTACTTCCTAGTTCGTGACACTCTGTATCACAAAATGTTTGGAGGTCCCCTAGCAAGGTGCCTTGGACCAAACCAAACTGAGTACGTGATGAAATAAGTACATGAAGGACATTGTGGGAACACGCAGGTGCAAGATCCTTAGTCAAAACCTTAATCAAAGTAGGGTACTATTGGCCTAAGATGGAAGAAGACGCTGAAAATTTCGTAACTAAATGCGATAAATGTCAGCAATATGCATCGGACCACAGAATTACTACACCCGATTGTATCACCTTGGCCATTTATGATATTGGGAATGGATATAGTAGGACATCTACCCCCAGCCAGAGGAAAGGTACGATTTTTACTTGTATTAACAGATTATTTCTCAAAATGGATGGAGGAAAATGCTTTTAAACAGGTGCGAGAAAAAGAAGTGAAAAGTTTCATATGGTGAAACATCATATGTCGTTTTGGTGTACCAAGGAGAATTGTCTGTGACAATGGCCCACAATTCATAGGATCCCAAATCACAGAATTCTTCCAAAGTTGGAAAATCAAATGAATCACTTCTTCACCATATCATCCAGTGGCTAACGGGCAAGCTGACTCAAAAAATTAAACCATTGTTAACAATCTGAAGAAACGATTGGAAAAATCTAAGGAAATTGGCTTGAAGTACTACCAACATTATTATGGGCTTATAGAACTACTGCAAAGACAGCTACGGGAGAAACCCCATTCGCGCTTGTTTAAGGCTCAGAAGCTCTAATACCAGTGGAAATTAGTGAACCGAGCATAAGATTCACAACAGCAACAGAAGAAACAAACAATGATGAGTTGAGAACAAATATGGATTTAATCGAGCAAAGGAGAGAAGTTTTTTTAATACGCATGGCAGCTGAAAATCAAATCATAGAGCGATATTACAACAAAAAAGCTCACCTCAGATACTTAAAAATTGGGAATTTTGTCCTTAAGAATGTTTTTCAATCAACAAAGGAGGCTGGAGCAGGAAAATTAAATCCAAATTGGGAAGGACCCAACAAAGTGCGTGGTATTGCTGGAAAAGGAGCTTATGAGCTAGAGACTATGGATGACATAATTTTATCAACAAGTTGGAACGATGTTCACTTCAAGAAATATTACTTCTAAAGAGAAGAAATACCCAAAGTCAGGTATCATTACGTTCAATTTTATTTAGTACAGTTAAGATTATACTAACTATTTTAGATGATAGGCAGAAAGTTAACCCATAACCAGATGATAATATTAGACCAAAATAGACACGAGGAAAAAACTAAATTCCCGGTCTAGGTTTACAACTTTCTGATGGACGTTTCAAAGGTTTAAGCAGTCATCATCTAAACTATATACCTTTGAGTCCCGTATGTTTTTTCCTTTTCAGGAAAAGGACCACAAGAAAGGAATAGTCAAGTGCTCGAGATTTCATTCATCAAAGCTCAAACACTTAGAGGACTATATAGTATGGAAAGAGGCAAAGAAGACTATCAAAAGAGTCAAAGTTCAAGCCTGAAGATCTATGTTTCCCAATAAGTCAAAAGTTATTAGCAGAATCAAAGAGCCAAAGACAAATCCTGATTCAGACACCTACAAAGAACGCACTCGTGAATACAAATGAATGTTTAGGTTAACGGCAGAATTTAGTTATGGGAAGAAATCCATACCCTCGTGTTTATTCAAAACCTGTTGTAAGAGAAAACAGTTATGAAAGAGTCATAGACGATGCTCAAACACATGTAAAATGTTACGAAAGTTTGAATAATATAAAGACTTTCTGCAAAATATTATTCGGAAAAAACATGTGAATTCCTATCTCTCTTTTGTATGCTTACACCATTATGAATTTAAGATGTCTTCTTCATTAAGTGTCGCTCATAAAAGGGCCCTCTTTTACAAATCGTGCTTGTTTCAAAAAGATACGAAATACTGAAGCATTTCTTAATGCAAAAATAAATATCAAACGGGTAAAACAAAAATCCGAACGTAAAGCATGCAACACTTAAGAATAAAACAAAAACTCGAAAAAACACAAGTCATGCTAAGAAATGTAAATATTAATATTATATGAAAACTAATTATTAACTTAGTTTAAACCAAAAGTGTTTATACAAAGTTTTTCCTAAGTTGTCACTGGGGACTTACTAAACCAAACTTCACCCTCAAAAGGGACCGGGGGTAACCACCAAGTTTTCCAAAAAAGAAAAAGAGAAGGGTTGATAAACACTTTCACTAGGAACTGGGAGGATTATCTTCATCAGCAGGAGGAGCGGCTTGAGATGGTGAGTCATGGGAAACAGCTTCATCAGGCACAATCTCATCACCCATTGGAACTTCAACTTCAGGTGATGAAAAATTTTGAACTTTGCCGAGACTTTTCAATCGTCTCCTTAGTCTTGGCAATTTCGAATTCTAATTCAAAGTTTCCTTGGCCCATTTCCATCAATGTGTCAAGCCGGGCATTCAAATAAGCCCAACTCAAATCAACAACTGCCTTATCCTCAAGATCCTCTTAATCTTTCTCCCATTATTCAATATCAGCTCTTAGCTCATCTTTTTTAACCATGATAGCAACATAAGAAGCATGCAAAGGGGCAAGAGATCTTTCCAGAAACTGAATCTTGTTTGAACACGGAGGTCCTCTTGATTCTGGGTAAGCGATTGCACAAGTTCACCAGCATAAGCCTCCTTCTGGTCCAACAAAGTCTTCAAGCTTCTTATCTCTTTAGTAGCATGGGAAAGCTGCTCCGCAAAGGAAGACTTCAAGATGTTTTTATCCGTGCCTGCTTGACTTGATGAAGCCTTCTCGATGGCCAATTCTGCTGCAATCACTCTGATTTTCTGCTCCAAGGTACACTTCTCCTCCTCTACTGCCTCTATATCAAGTTGAAGACTCTCGAATTGCTCCTTCCAGTTATCAGCCTCGGTATGATAGTCATTCACTAATTGCACCGTATGAACGACTTTTCATCAATTCTGTACCAATAATATTGATCTGCACAAAAAGAGAAGTCAGATATTGGTATGGGATAAATATAAAAAAGGGGGAGAATGGTATAAAAGATACATTTAAGGACGAGTGTACAATCTCGTTCATCCAAGTTAAGGAGCTATGAATTTCCAACTTAGATTTCCAACCGGGCCTATCAGAGGCTTCAACCACACATCTTCCTGGCTTGATTTCTTTAAGAGGCTACCTCCCGCAGGAACCTCTATTATAATTTTCTTCATCTCCCCACTAAGAAGATCCTACTTCAATAATAGAAGGCACGGAAGTAGGGGCAGCCACGGATGGAATAGGCGGGGGAGCAGAAACAACAACAGGTACGACAGACGAAAGTTCCACTGGAGCAGATGGAGGAAAAATAGCAAAAGGTGCTTCCTCCGAAACTGTGCCAAAGCCTCGGTGGAATAATTTTTCAGTTGATTCATTGGCTGAGGAAGGATTTACATCTTAAGGTGCGGAAAGATCTGACTCAGGCAAGGAAGGTGGATCAGTAATTGGAACAGATTCATCGTCAGACACGACCTTTCTTCTCCGTGACCTCCGAATCAGCAAAACTTCCTCCTGCTCTTCCTCATCTTTCAAGGTCCGAGACCCACTTTCTTTCCTTTTTGATGAAGGATAAGTTATGGTATTTACCTGCTCTCCTCCATTTGTCACATTTACAGTTCTCTTTGAAGATGGTGGTTTTGAGGGCTCCTTCCTATTCTTCATATATGACTATTTACCTTTTTCACTAAACAGTTCTGTTAGATAACCTTGTTTTAATAAGTTTTCTACCTCACCTTGCAATAACCTGCAGTCTGATGTTTTGTGCCCATGATCATTGTGAAATTTACACCAAAAGTTTGGGTTCCTTAATTTTGGATTTGATCTCATTTATTTGGGCCATCGAACTTTATCACCCATATTTCTTAATAGGGTAATTAATTCGGAAGTACTTACATCGAAATTGTAGTCTCCAATTCTTGTATTACCTCTATTTTGATCATCTCGATCCTTTCTGGATCTTAATAATGATGTGCTCGAATTTTTATTCGATGGTCTGTGATCAGACCGTGGGTTTTCAAATTTGGAACGAGCCTCTTGTCCCGAAGGTCCCATGTATGGATCGTACCTGTTTTTTCCAGTTCTCCTTTCTGATTCGGAGCGTCAAGAACTCATCTTGTCTTCTGCTTTTGATTAGGCCATATTATCTTCCTCAATTCGTAATTTGGTGTTGTACCTGTTATAAACATCGCTTCATGTCGTAGCTGGGGACTCTCTCAAGCTCTCTTTGAGTCTCCTCATGGCTTCAGATCTTTTATCGTTCAAATTACTTGCAAAAGCCATAGCTGCCCAATTATCAGGTACTCTTGGTAGAAGCATACTTTCACGTTGAAACTTATCTACAAATTCACAAAGCAACTCTGTATCTCCCTGTTTTATTTTGAATATGTCTTCCATTCTATTTTTCACTTTTTGCGTACCAGAATGTGCTTTTATAAACAAATCTGAAAGCTCAGCAAAAGAATCAATAGAATTTTCAGGCAATAGAGAATACCATGTTAATGCTCCTTCAGTGAGTGTTTCTCCAAATTTTTTGACCAACACGGATTCAATTTCTTTCTTAGTCAGGTCGTTGCCTTTTACTCCTGTGGTGAAAGAAGTAACATGATCACGCGGTTCAGTTGTCCCATCGTACTTTGGTACGTCAGGCATTTTGAATTTCTTGGGAATCGGTAAAGGTTTTGCACTTGGATTCCAGGGTTGTTGAGAGTATTTATCAATATCAATACCCTTGATGACAGGGGGTACTCCAGGAATTTTCTCGATGCGATCGTTTTGTTCCTTCACCTATTTCTGCAAGGTTAGTATTAAAGATTTTGAATCTGAATTATTAGACATACCTGGTCTTCCTCCAAGTGATTCATATAGAGTGCCTCTACTTCCTGATTTTGCTAGTCTAGATTCTGGATTTTCTACGGTTGTGGTGTTGTTTGTAGGAGGCATAGGCGACATAGTTGGTAGCCTCCTCATGAAATCTTGAAGAGATTCACTCACATAATCACCAACCAACTGCTTCACACGGTCTTGTTCTCCTATTTGCTCGTTTCCAATTTGATCATTGTTGTGAATTGTAGATCTTTCTAGGGAGTTGTCCCTTGAACCTCGTGGGGGTCCCTGAGGCGATGGAACTGGGGTTCCATTTGTTTGTTGGTTTTTGTCGTTGGTATTCGACATGATTCGATAAGTTTATCGCGAAAAAATAAAGATTATCAGATTCTCGGTTACGGAATCTTTGTCAAAGCTATTTTAAGAAGTACTCGGGTTTCTGATAACCAAAGAAATTAGCTAATAATAGGATTTATACTTGTAAATAAGAAAGCAATAAGATAGCATAAAAATAAGTATATTTTAGTAGTGGTTCGAACATATCCATATAATGTGGTTTTACTCCCTTTTATAGGGAATTTCTTAATATAACGTCTACTTTTCTTAATGATTGAGCATTAATGACTAATAATATCATTAATGTAATGTCACAATTGGTAATCGTAACTGTTGCATGAACATTATGTAACGTTTAGCTCATTGATTGAAGACTTTTGAATCTGCAAGAAGGATGACCAAGTTCACAGTGACCAAGTTCACAGTGACCCACGGGAAATGGACCCGTGAGACTTTGGAGGCTGACAGCATCTCATTCGACGATTCAGATGCTGATGGATTACTGCTTCCACATAACGACACACTGGTAATATCTCTACTTATACATGAGACTAACGTAAAAAGAGTATTGATTGATCTATGTAGCTCGGTACATATCATTTTGCTGAGGATTGTGGAAAAGATGTTAATGGGGGACCGTGATTCCAAAAGCACGTTCCTTGTCCGGATTCGACAACTCTACTGTCATAACAAAAAGAGAAATTGAGCTTAATGTCTATGCAGAAGGCGTTATTAAGGAAATGAAAATTCAAGTTATAGAGACAGATATGGCTTATAATGTAATCATGGGGAGACCATGAATCCATGACATGGATGCAGTACTATCCACCCTGCATCAGGTAATCAAATTCCCTTCCAGACGGGGAATCCAACAAATTGAAGGTGATCAGCAGACTTCAAGAAACATCAACTCAGTGATGCATTCCAATAAAAAAGAAATAGCGGAGGAATCAAAAGACGAGGGAGCAACTCGAACAGACAGGAAAGAAAATGATAAAGACACAGTGAATCACCACGGATGTCACATCAGAGTTAATGTTTTGTCGTGATTCAACCGCAAAAATAACCAACCAGATTACCTCTGTAAACTCTATTAAATCCATATATCCAACAACCATATACAAGAGCGTAAAACGCATACAAATAGTGTCCAAATATTACCCGAATAACGGAATATAGTTAAATATCACATAAGGGGCACATCCGGTAAATATGTATTCTCAAATTTATACTTAGTTATGGTAAATTCATGTAGCATGACAAAAAAAGGTAACTTGATATAAGCAAAATATCAACTGCTGATATATTATAGATCATAATGTCAATAAAAGTTGAATAAGTTGCTAGATGCTTTTGAATTTAGGACTCAAAAGTGACAGGAGCTTCATACCTCTGCTTGATGTCCATCTAGCAATATATGAATCTGTGATCTTTCATTCAGCAAGAATGCTACTATTTGATGGGGCCTTCACTGCTAATAGCAATCTGCTATGTGAATTTGATCGGTATAATTGCGCTTTGTTTCCCAAACTTATTGATATTGAAGTATTCTTCTTATGCTGTTCATGTGAGATTGGATACATATACCATGAGCCATAATTTGATTTGCTGTATTTGTTGGCAGTCCAAGTTTTATACTACTTGGACGCTAGAAATAAGTAATGTATATATGGTTAATATAGAATTTTGATATCTTGAATATTGCAATTACATCAATCTTTAATTTGCTTAGTTAAACAAATACTTTAGGTATTTAATGCCATAAAAGTCTATCAATATTACATGGATATTCTAGCCATTCAACATTTAGCTTTTATGTGCGTGTGTTGTACTATGTAGCAATACGGCCGGTCGTTCCGAGGGTTGCAGGCCCATTCCCCTATTTTTCTGCTCATTTTGTGCTTCATTGTTATCTTATGAGTTATCGGGGTAGTTGGTTCGGGTCCGGAAGGATTTCGGAATGAATTGAGACACTTAGTCTCACAATTGAAAGCTTAAATTGGAAAAATTGACCGGATGTTGACTTATGTGTAAACGACCCCGGATTCGAGTTTCAATAGTTTTGTTAGCTCTGTTAAGTGATTTTTGACTTAGGAGCGTGTCCGAATTATGATTTGGAGGTCCGTAGTAGAATTAGACTTGAAATGACAAAAGTTGGAATTTTGGATAGTTTGGTCGGGGTGTACTTTTTGATATCGGGGTCGGATTGGATTTTCGGAAGTTGAAATATGTCCGTGGTGTCATTTTTGACTTGTGTGCGAAATTTGAGGTCAATCAGACGTGGTTTGATAGCTTTCGGCGTCGTTTGTAGAAGTTGGAAGTTTCAAAGTTCATTAGGCTTGAATTGGGGTGCGATTCGTGTTTTTTATGTTGTTTTAGGTGATTTGAAAGTTCAACTAATTTCGTATGATGTTTTAAGACGTGTTGGTATGTTTGGTTTAGGTCCCGGGGGCCTCGGGTTAATTTCGGGTGATTAATTGATCTAGTTTTGAAGTTGTAAGGTTGCTGAAGAATTTCAACTGCTGGTGTAATCGCACCTGCGGAGTGGGAACCGTAGGTGCGAGCCTGCAGAAATGGGAAGGGAGCCGCAAAAGCGGTCAAGGAAGAGATGAGTTGAGGTCGCATGTGAGAAGATTCTCTCGCACCTGCGTGGCCGCAGAAGCGGGGCGTTGGGCGCAGATGCGGGATGGTTCGCAGGTGCAATGGACTGTTCTGCACCTGGGATTGGCGCAGAAGCGAGTAATGTGTCATAGAAGCGGAGGCAGCTGGGTTAAGTGACTTCCGCAAAACCGGAGTTTCCACTGCAAAAGCGGGAGCGTAGAAGCAGACTTGGCAGCGCAGGTGCGGTTTAACTGGGCAGAACCTATATAAGCGAAGGGTTCAAAATTTTCACCATTTCTAACACTTTTAGCTCAGATTTTGAAGATTTTTAGAGGGTTTTTGAAGAGATTCTTGAGGTAAGTTCTTGGTGTTCATTTGTATTCAATATATTTAGTTCCCCATTGATTTTCCCACTTAGTTGGTGTGTTATTGAGGTGAAATTTGAGGTTTTGGGACTAGGAATTTGGAGAGCTGATTTTGGATATTTAGGTGGCGATTTGATGTCGGATTTTGAGAAACTTGATATGGTTAGACTCGTGGTCGAATGGGCTTTCAGGTTTTTTGACTTTTTGGTTTTTGAGATGTGGGCCTGGGGGTCAGCTTGAAGCCTATATTGTATTTGAATTCATAATTTCGTATTTTTCTTGTGGAATTGATTCCTTTAGCCCGTATTAATTGTATTGTACTGCTTGTGGCTAGATTCGGGCCATTCGGATGCCGAGTTGCGAGGCAAGGGCGTATTGGAGTAGAGTTTGGCAGAAATTGAGGTAAGTAACAGTTATAAATCTGGTTCTGAGAGTATGAACTCTGGATTATGTGTTATGTGATTGTTTTGTAGGTGACACACATGCTAGGTGACGAGCGTGTGGGTATGCACCGTGGGAATTGTGACTTGGTCCATTCTGTAGAATTGTAAATTTGAATAAATTGTTGTCAGCTATATGATCTCCATGTATTATAGAAATTTGACTGTAGATTATGTTAGAAATCATGCTTAGTCTATGTGTTGGTATTGTAGAGACCCATAGAGGTCGTGTACCTGTTGAATCTTCCTGCTTATTGCTACTTGTACTTAGTCGTATTCTTACCTACATATTATACCTCAGTATCTGTTATTCCTTGTTAATACATTATATCATTTCTGTTTTGAGTTTATTTTTCCTTGATCACTGAGAGCCCATGAGACTAGAGAGGTTGATGACTGAGTGAGGCCGCGGGGACCGATTGCGAGGTATTGATACCATAGCACGTGAGTTGTCCGTGAGAATTCTAATACGATACTGTAGCACGTGAGTTATCCATGCGAATTTTGATATGATACTATAGCACGTGAGTTATCTGTGCAGCATGTGAGTTGTCCGTGCGGATCCTGATATGATATTATAGCACATGAGTTGTCCGTGCGAATTATAGCGCTTAGGGTATAAGAGCCCCTCAGGGGTCTGTACACCCCCTGTGAGCGCAGGTACCTATTGAGTGCGAGTGTTGAGGGCTGAGTGTCGAGTGATGAGCTATTGAGGAAGTCTGAGTGATTGTTGCCCTGAGAGGCTGTATTTTCTTTCATTGTTGTTGCACATAACTTCCATATATCATTATTTGAACTTTTGAGAGATATTATATCCAGATTTTACCTGAATTTGGTTTTATAAACTAATTTGACTTAAATTGCCGGATTTTAAAGCATGTCTATTTTTCCTTGTTGAAACTACTAGAAATGAACTATAATTGTGTAGCTCGTCACTATCTTGAGTCTTTTATTTAGTATGGTTACTTATTGAGTTGTTTGTACTCACGCCACACCCTGCACTTCGTGTGCTGATCCAGGTGTTCCCGGACATAGCGGGTGCTGATACCTTAAGTAGCTGACCTTGGAGGCTTCGAGGTAGTTGCCCGGCGTTCGCAGCCCTTGTTTTCTCCTTCTCTATCTTTTCTTTTCATTGCTTCTAGTTTCAGACTATGTTGGACAGTGCATTTCATACTTGTGACACTTAGATGCTCATTCACTCTGTGACACTCTGATTTCGGGAGAGATTTGTATTTCGTCGCGGATTTATTTCTGTTTTAAAATGTTTTCTTAAATATTAACTATTTTCGTATAATTTTCAAAGCTTTTTACAGTTTTGAGATGGTTAAGTAGTGGATTTCCTAGTTTCACGATAGGCGCCATCGCGACGGTTGGTTTTGGGGTCGTGACAAGTTGGTATCAGAGCCTAGGTTACATAGGTATCATGAGTCATGAGCGGGTTTAGTAGAGTCTTGCGGATCGGTACATAGACGTTTGTACTTATCTTCGAGAGGCCGTATAACCCGTAGGAAACTTTGCATTCTTGAATTCTTGTCGTTCGAATATGTTGATTCTAGTAACTAAACTTTTGTTATTCTATTCTCTCATATATGGTGAGAACACGTACTACTAGGCAGGATGGACTGCCATCAGTACCACCAGCTAGGGCCACGAGAGGCCGAGGTCGTGGTAGAGGCCGCGGTAATGGCAGAGGTGCAGATCGTACACCTGCAGACCCACCAGTTGCTCAAGCTCAAGGAGCAGGTACCAAATACGGTTGAGCCAGTGGGGTCAGCTCAGGCACCAGCTGTGCCTATTGTGATTCCAGGCCTTTAGGAGGCGTTATCTTAGACTCATACTGTGTGTACTAGTCTTACTCAGGTGGTCTCTGTTCCAGCCGCCACAGCCACTTTTTATGTCGCAGGAGGTACCCAGACTCACGTCGCCCGTTCACCAGAGTAGGTGATGCATGGACTCCAGACACCGGGGGCACTACTAGTCCAGCCGGGTACAGCTACTCATGCCTCAGTGGTCCCCGTTATGGCTGATGATGATCAGAAGAGACTTGAGAGATTTGAGAGACTTAGACATCCATCTTTTAGCGATGCAGAGTTAGAGGATGCTTAGGGCTTTCTGGATAAGTGCGAGCGGATGCTTCGAGCAACGGGTATTTTGTATACTAGTGGGGTCTCGTTCACTACTTTTCAGTTCTCTAGGATTGCTTTCAGATGGTGGGAGGCTTATGAGAGGCGAAGCCCGGTCGGTGCAGCACCACTTACTTGGTAGGATTTCTTCATTCTCTTCTTGGAGAAGTTCGTGACGCAGTATCGCAGATAGGAGCTATGCAGATAGTTTGAACAGTTACATCAGAATGATATGTTTGTGACGTAGTACGAGATGAGGTTTTCTGAGTTGGACCATCATGCGATCTGGATGGTTCCCACTGATAGGGAGAGGATCAGAAGGTTCATTTATGGCCTCACATATCAGTATCGGTTGCTCATGACTCGAGAGAGGGTATTTGTTGCTACTTTTAATGAGGTGGTCGACATTGCTCGGCATATAGAGATGGTCCGCAACTAGGAGCAGGTAGAGATGGAGGACAAGAGGCCTCGTAGTTCGGGTGATTATAGTGGTGTTCCTTCCCCGGGTCAGTTCCACCACGCCAAGGGTCGTCCTTCAGGCATGCTCCGACAGCTCGACCAGCTCATCTTGGTGCATGAGTTAGCCACGGTTCTTACAGTGCTCGCTCAGGCTAGTCTTCATTCAGTGCACTACCAGCGCAGAGTTCTCACCATGCCTCGCCCGCTTAGGTTTCTACGGGTAGTTCCTCGGGGTATCAGGAGCAGTAGTTCTGTCAGAGGAGGGGTTTTTTCGAGTGCAGAGATTTTGGTCATATCAAGAGAGATTGCCCTGGGTTGTTAAGAGGGACTCCATAGTAGAGTTCTCGGCCGATGGCACCAGCACATCAACTAAGCCACCCACTCAGATATCTCGGGGTGGGGCTCAGTCAACTAGAGGTCGCCCTATAGGGGGAATCCAATCAGGTGGCAGTCAGATCCGATTATATGCCCTTCCCCCCAGACCAGATGCCATTGCTTCATATGCAGTGATCACATGTATTGTCTTAGTTTGCCACAAGGATGCCTCTGTATTATTTGACCATGGTTCCACTTATTCATATGTCTCATCATATTTCACTCATTATCTGGATATGCCCCCTGAGTCCTTCATTTCATCGGTTCATGTCTCTACACCGGCGGGCAATACTATTATTGTGGAACGTGTATATCGGTCGTGTGTAGTGACTATTGGGAGTCTGGAGACTAAAGTTGATCTCGTATTACTTAATATGGTCGATTTTGACGTGATCTTAGGTATGGATTGGTTGTTTCCATGTCATGTTGTTCTAGATTGTCACGCTAAGACCGTGACGTTGGTGATGCCAGGGTTGCCGAGGATTGAGTGGATCATTTCTATAGACTATGTTCCCAGCAGAGTGATTTCATATTTGAAGGGCCAGTAGATGGTTGGGAAAAGTTGCTTATATTATTTGGCCTTTGTGAGGGATGTTATTGCTGATACTCCCACTATTGATTTTGTTTCGGTGGTGCGAGAGTTTCTGAATGTGTTTCCTGCAGACCTGTCGGGCATGCCGCCTGACAGGGATATTGACTTTGGTATTGACTTGGTACTAGGCACTTAGCCCATTTCTAATCCAATGTATCGTATGGAACCATCTGAGTTGAAGGAATTGAAGGAGCAGCTTCAGGAACTCCTTGATAAGGGGTTTATTCGGCCTAGCATGTCACCTTGGGGTGCACCGATTCTGTTTGTGAAGAAGAAGGATGGTACTATAAGGATGTGCATTGATTATAGGCAGTTGAACAAAGTTACAGTCAAGAACAAGTATCCTTTGCCGTGTATTGATGATCTGTTTAACTAACTTAAGGGAGTGAGGGTGTTCTCCAAGATTAATTTGAGGTCTGGGTATCACCAGTTGAATATTCGGGACTCGGATATTTTAAAGACAATATTCAGGACCCGTTATCGTCATTATGAGTTCCTTGTGATGTCTTTTTGGCTGACCAATGCCCCAGCAACATTCATGCATCTAATGAACAATGTGTTTCAGCTTTATCTCGAATCATTTTTATAGTGTTCATTGATGATGTCCTGGATTACTCTCATAGCCAGGAGGAGCACGCCCATCATGTAAGGATTGTGTTGCAGCGGTTGAGAGACCAGAAGCTTTATGCCAAATTCTCCAAGTGTGAGTTTTGGCTCAGTTCAATGTCATTCTTGGTGCCCAGTGAGGGTATCCAGGTGGATCCGAAGAAGATAGAGGCGGTCTAGAGTTGGCCCATATCGTCCTCATCTACAAAGATTCAGAGCTTTCTCGGTTTGGCCGGTTATTATCATCACTTCATGGAGGGTTTCTCGTCTATTGAATCGCCCTTGACCAAATTGACCCAAAAGGGTGCTCCTCTCAGGTGGTCGGATGAGTGCTAGGAGAACTTTCAGAAGCTCAAAATTGCTTTGACCATAACTCCAGTTCTAGTTTTGCCTTCAGCTTCAGGCTCTTACATAGTATATTGTGATGCTTCTTGGATCGGTATTGGGTGTGTGTTGATGCAGGAGGGTACAGTGATTGCTTATGCTTCGGTCCAATTGAAGCCTCATGAGAAGAACTACCCAGTTCATGATTGGAGTTATCTACCATCGTTCATGCATTGAATATTTGGAGGCATTATCTCTACGGTGTGTCTTGTGAGGTGTTTACGGATCATCACAGTCTCCAGCACTTGTTCAAACAAAAGGATCTAAATTTAAGGTAGCGGAGATGGTTGGAGTTGCTAAAGGACTATGATATCACCATTTTGTATCAGACCGGGAAGGCCAATGTGGTGGCCGATGCCTTGAGTAGAAAGGCGGTGAGTATTAGCCTTGCATTCATTCTCGTTGGTGAGAGACCTCTTGTAGTCGATGTTCAGGCCTCGGCCAACCGGTTCGTGAGATTGGATATTTTGAAGCCTAGTCGGGTTCTAGCTTGTGTGGTTCTTGATCTTCCTTATTTGATCGCATCAGAGAGCACCAGTATGATGATCCTCATTTGCTTGTCCTCAAGGACAGGGTTCAGTACGGTGATTCCAGAGATGTGACTATTAGGGATGATGGGGTATTGAGGATGCAGGGTCAGATTTTTTGGTGCCCAATGTGTATGGGCTACGTGAGTTGATTCTTGAGGAGGCCCACAGGTCGCGGCATTCCATTCACCCGGGTGCCACGAAGATGTATCAGGACTTGAGGCAGCACTATTGGTAGAGGAGAATGAAGAAGGATATATTGGGGTTTGCAGCTCGATGTCTTAATTGTCAGTAGGTGAAGTATGAGAATCAGAGACCGGGTGGTTTGCTTAAGAGGATAGAGATTCCAGAGTAGAAGTAGGAGTGGATCACCATGGACTTCGTAGTTGGGCTCCCACGGATTTCGAGGAAGTTTGATGTTATTTGGGTGATTGTGAATCGGCTGACCAAGTTCGCGCACTTCATTCCAGTTGGTACTACCTATTCTTCGGAGTAGTTGGCTGAGATTTACATTCGAGAGATTTTCCACCTTCACGGAGTGTCAATGCCTATCATTTCAAATCGAGGAACGCAATTTACATCACGGTTCTGGAGAGCAGTACAGCGAGAGTTGGGCTCCCAGGTTGAGTTGAGCACAACATTTCACCCTCAGATGGACAGACAGTCCGAGTGCACTATTCAGATATTGGAGGACATGTTACGCACTTGTGTCATTGATGTTGGGGGTTCTAGGAATCAGATCCTGACTTGTAGACTTGGCCTACAACAACAACTACTAGTCGATCATCCAGATGGATCTGTATGAGGCTTTGTATGCGAGACAGTGTAGATCTCCGGTGAGTTAGTTCGAGCGGGGGGAGGCTAGACTTTTGGGTACTGACTTGGTTCATGATGCATTGGACAAGGTTAAATTGATTCAGGAGCGGCTTCGCACGCCGCAGTCCAGACAGAAGAGTTATGCCGACCGAAAGGTCCGTGATGTTGCTTACATGGTTGGGGAGAAGTTCATGCTAAAGTTTTCACCCATGAAGGGTGTTATGAGGTTCGTAATGAAAGGGAAGTTGAGCCCTCGGTACATTGGGCCATTTGAGGTACTTCGAAGGATGGAAGAGGTGGCTTACGAGCTTGCCTTGCCACCTAGTTTATCGGGTGTTCATCTAGTATTTCATATCTATGCTCCGAAAGTAAGTTGGCAATTTGTCTCATGTTTTGGATTTCAACACGATTCAGTTGGATGGTGATTTCACTTATGATGTGGAGCCGGTGGCTATTTTGGGTTGGGAGGTTCGAAAGTTGAGGTCAAAGTATTTAGCTTCAGTGAAGAGGACAGCCAGTAGAGGAAGCTACTTGGGTGACCGAGCGGGAGATGCAGAGCATATATCCACACCTATTTGTGACTCCAGGTATGTCTCTAGACCCGTTCGCGGACGAACATTTGCTTAAGAGGCGGAGGATGGGATGACACGGCCGGTCATTTCGATATTGCAGCCCCGTTCACCCATTTTTCTGCTCATTTTGTGCTTTACTGTTGTTTTATGACTTATTGGGATAGTTGGTTCGGGTCCGGAAGGATTTCAGAATGAATTGAGACACCTAGTCTCACAATTGAAAGCTTAAGTTGGAAAAGTTGATCGTATGTTGACTTATGTGTAAACAACCCCGGATTCAAGTTTTGATGGTTCCATTTGCTCTATTGAGTGACTTTGGACTTAGGAGCATGTTCGTATTGTGATTTGGATGTCCGTAGTAGAATTAGTCTTGAAATGGCGAAAGTTGAATTTTTGGATAGTTTGGTCGAGGGTGGACTTTTTGAAGGCGAGGTCGGATTGGATTTCCGAAAGTTGGAATAGGTTTATGGTGTCATTTGTGACTTGTATGCAAAATTTGAGGTCAATCGGACGTGGTTTGATAGGTTTCGGTGTCGCTTGTATAAGTTGGAAGTTTCAAAGTTCATTAGGCTTGAATTGGTGTGCGATTAGTGTTTTTGATGTTGTTTGAGGTGATTTGAAGGTTCGACTAAGTTCGTATGATGTTTTAAGACATATTGGTATGTTTGGTTGAGGTCTCGGGGGCCTCGGGTTTATTTCGGATGATTAATGAATCGAGTTTTGAAGTTGTAAGGTTGTTGAAGAATTTCCATTGCTGCTGTAATCGCACCTGCGGAGTAAGAACCGCAGGTGCAAGCCCACACAAGCGGGAAGGGAGCGGTAGAAGTGGCCAAGGAATAGATGAGCATAGGTCGCAGGTGCAAAGATTCTCCCACACCTGCGCGGCCGCAGAAGCAGGGCGTTGGGCGCAGATGCGGGATGGTGCACAGGTGCGATGGACTGCTCCGCATCTGCGATTACGTAGATGCGGGTAATGTGTCGCAGAAGCGGAGGCAACTGGGTTAAGTGACTTCCGCAGAAGTGGAGTTTCCACTGCAAAAGCGGCACCGCATAAGTTGATTTTGGCACCGCAAGTGCGATTTAACTAAGCAGACCTATATAAGCGAAGGGTTCGAAATTTTCACCATTTCTAACATTTTTAGCTCGAATTTTGGACATTTTTTAGAGGGTTTTTGAAGAGATTCTTGAGTTAAATTCCAGGTGTTCATTTTCATTCAATATATTTGGTTCCCCATTGATTTTCCCACCTAGTTGGTGTATTTTTGAGGTGAAATTTGGGGGTTTGAGGATAGGGATTTGGAGAGTTGATTTTGGAAATTTTGGGAATTTGAGTGGCGATTTGATGTCAGATTTTGACAAACTTGATATGGTTAGACTCGTGGTCAAATGGGCTTTCGGATTTTGTGACTTTTGTTAGATTTTGAGATGTGGGCCCGGGGGAAGGCTTGAAGTCGATTTCAGATTTTAATTCATAATTTTGTATTTTTCTTGTGTAATTGATTCCATTAGCCGGTATTGATTGAATTGTACTGCTTGTGACTAGATTCGGGTCATTCGGAGGCCGAGTAGCGAGGCAAGGGCGTATTGGAGTAGAGTTTGGCTCGGATTGAGGTAAGTAACAGTTCTAAATCTGGTCTTGAGTGTATGAAACCCCAGATTATGCGTTATGTCATTGTTTTGGAGGTGTCGCACATACTAGGTGATGGGCGTGTGGGTGTGCACCGTGGAAATTTTGACTTGGTCCATTGCGTAGAACTGTAAAGTTGAATAACTTGTTGTCATTTATATGCTCTCCATGTGTTATAGAAATTTGACTGTAGATCATGCTAGAAATCATGCTTAGGCTATGTATTGGTACTGTAGAGACCCACAGAGGTCGTGATACTTGTTGAATCTTCCTGCTTATTGCTCCTTGTATTTGTTGATACCCAAATTTGCCCTCATATTTTTCCAAATAGTATATATATTTTCAAAATGTCATTTTGCATCATTATTTAATTTGCAAGAATTATACATATATTTTTCATAATTTTTCGCAATTGTTAGAGCTTTAAAATTAATTTTTTTGCATATAAATTACTTAAATATTTATTAGTTATCCCTTTAAATTATTTATGGTGACCTAATCATCCAAATTTATTATTTTACACCCACATATATGTTTTAAAACATTTTTACATTATTTCATGTAATTACTTTAGTATTTTTAGCTATTTACGTAATTTTGCAATAATAGTCTATATTCATACATAATTACGTCCTATTTACATTATTTGTGCTAAAATAGCATTTTTATATTTTTATAATGTTAAGTTATTATTTTTAATCATTTTAGTGCATAAGAAATATTTTATTATTTATTATTAATTAGTTTTATTTAAACAAATTTGTATTTAAAGTATAGCCCAAAATTGTACCAATTTTGGAAACTACCCAAACCTTAGCCTTCTCGCCCCACCCAAACAGACGACCCGCTCTCTTAACCCGCCCCATCTCCCTTCAACCCTGGTCGTTGATCTCAGATGATCTACAGCCCATAATAAAACCCTACACCTTCTTATATCCCAAACCCAAACCCTAAAGACCCATTTCCCTGCCCAGCCGCCTCATTATTCTCTCTCTCCACCTGCCTCTGGTAAACCCTAGCCTCCATATCCCCAATATTCTCTAATTCCAACCCAAACATGGAATCATCCATGATTTACTTACCTATTTTGTGATACTCTGCTATTATACGTGTGTCTATGGTGTTACTTAGTTCTTGCCCTATTTTTGGCAAGAACTACTTCTCAAGAACGGGACCGATTTACTTTGATTTTGTAAAGATCTGGACGATATTTCATCTATATACACGCTACAATGGACGATTCTTGCATTATTGGTTCGATTCAAGACCGTTGGACCCAGCTAGGGTTTGAGATTTTCCCTTTTCCCTTACTGATTTTCGATTGCATGTGATATTCTTTCATTTCTTGACTAATGATTTTTTCTTATTTGTTCTTTTAAATCTGCTACTATATAAACCCCTCCCCAATTTCCCCTCTGAAAAAGAAAGGGTGAACTTTCACTGCTATTGAACTCACTATATTTTCCCTCACTCGTTCACTTCCTCTGAAACACTTGGGTCTTTGGCCATATGAAAGCCAAAGCCAGAATATTATCAATCTCCTCCGGTGCAAGCACTGCTCGGAGCCTTTTTGAGGCTCTTGTGAACTCTGAAGCATTGGGGATCTGCGGTTCTTGCTACCAGTATTCTAAACTCCTTATTATTTTGCTCATTTAATTTCGCTACTAGTTAGTGTCCTTAACTCTTGCAATTTTAACTATTTTCCTTTTGTTTATCTATATGTGTTCTATGTGTTAGTGATGTTTAAATTCTGTAAGCATGATTCAGCTTCCTCGTTATTTATGAGTTCCTGATATTGTACTATTGTGATATTGTTCTATAATCCCTCTGTTGAGATGCTTTCGTTATTAGAATGGATTCCATTTTTTCTTAGTTTAATAATGTGTGTCCTCTACTATATCCTGCACTTCTATGTTGGTATTCTAGACTTTGTGAAGTCCTTTGGTCCAATAAGATAGACCTCTGAGGCTATGTTGATTAACTGAAGCATGTTTCCATTCAAGCTCTGTTGCATGTTTGGTTTAGGATGAATTCTAGGATAAAATTGCAATGTTAGTTCTTCCTGCTATCTAGGAAATTGGGTGTAGTTATGCTTTCTTGTCTCATTCCCTTTTAAGTGTTGCATGATCTCATGAGTTAGGACATTGCTGAGGTTTATTGTAGGCCATTGTTCTTAGTATTGTCATGCTGCATGTGATCACTTTCATATGGAGTTGCATATCTCTTTGACAATAACTGCTTTGAATAACACTCACTTGTTTAAAATTTATCTCTGACCCATATTGAGTAATGTCTTGATTGCTGGGAATTAGTATGTGTATGTTTGTCTTGTAGGCTGGCCTTCCTCAATCTTCTTAATGAGTTCAGCATGCTACACCCTTTTCTCTATTGAATAATTACTCGATCATGAACCTATGTTATAAGTTTTCTATGTCAAACACACCCTGTTAAAGAGCTCTACTAGTTTTCCTAGTTTTCATGTTAAAAACCCCCTTTGTTTCTAAAATTCAAGCTCTAATATGCCTTATGTGAGTCCTGTAAATATGTTTATGATTTTGTATCTATGTCCAAGAACCACTTTTAGTAGGTTTCAGAGTTGTTTACTTGGTTGTCACGCGTAGTTTGTTAATTTGTGTGGTTAAGTTGTTCATCTGTTGTTGTTGGGTAAGAAGGTCTTCCCTTTGGGCCTAGTGTGGATTTTTGTGTTGGTTCGAGTTGAGAAATTGATGTACTCTGAGGTTTGGGGTGTATTTGGATCTGGGTTTGCTGCACGTATGAGGAAAGAACTTGTTGATAGCCCATGCTTTACTGGGTTATAGTCTTTTGGGCCTGCTATGTACTGGGCCGGTAATCTTTTGATATGTAAATTTCGCACTTGTATTCATTAATTTTGGGTCTGTAATAATTATTTGTAAAATGAACAGATGGGAAATTAGTATAAGGGGTAGGGTATTCTAATTCTCACAGAAATAGTTAGAAAGCATGCCTATAGGACCTATGTGTTCGACTTGTTATTTTCGCTTAGCATGTTTCCGTACACCGATAGACATCATGCTTATAGGAAATCACACACTCTACTAACTTGTCTAATACATGTATACTATCCAAAGTATGTTAGTTTAAGAAAATGTTGTACTTGCTTCCATGTCTACTACTGTGTGTTATTGGACAGCATGTCTACAAAAATCAACATTTGTAATTACTTGTTAGACAGCATGACTATAGGATATAATAATATATGTTTTTGCTAATGCTCATCTAGATACCATGACTATAGGATTTCAACTAACTAATTAGTTATTTCTGTTGCTTTCATTATACTGCCCTACCTAGATGACATACCTATAGGGGATAAAGTATTATAAAATCAATGTTAGAATGTCGACAGTTAAAGTCCTGCCTATAGAATACTCTCACTCGCCTAGAAAGCCTATCTATAAAATCAATGCTATTAATCCTTAGTTTTCTAAATAGTTGTATTGCCTCATTGCACAAATAATTAGAGATCATGCCTATAGGGTTCGCACACCTATAATCTGCAAATTCCTTAGTCTAAAATCGTAGTACTACTTGTACAACACTGGAATCAGAATTATAGAAACCATGCTTATAGGACTTAATGGCTCTAATGTGCCTCAACTCTGAAACTTTATACTGCCTAATCTGATCGCGTGTGTTCGTTGTTTATGTGTGGAGGCTAACTTGGGCCTTTAACTGTCTTTACATGAAGTCTTATTTTTTTTGAATGTCGCCTAATTTTATTATTTTTGAGCAGCCTAAGCAAGTCTAGATCTATCCAAATAGAGTTCCAAAGCCTCCTAGACCATAGGCATGGGATGTGTAGTGCACGCGTAGGGTACGATTTAGAATTGAACTAGAATGCTTTTAAGTAAACAACTTTAACATAGTAACTGGGTAGCAGGAGATGATAGTTTGTGCCCGCTGAATAATATGAGTAACTCCTATTTTAGTGGAGTTGCAAAGTAATATTTATGTTGCACGGGGTGATCCTTTAGGCTAAAATACTTAGGACCCCTCCCCCCTCCTTTTCTTTTATATACTTGCTATTCATTTAATATGAACTAATGTAAGTTATATCATTATAGTCATTAATATTTGTACCAATTCTCGTGTGTTATAATAGAACTCTTCGACTTCTAATCTCTCTTTATTTATTCGACCACCTAGCCTAATTACATAATCCACGTAGTTTAAATTTCTGTCGGGACCCACAGTTGTGGACCTTGAAGAGTACCTAATACCTTCTCTCCGAGGTAATTTGAGCCCTTACCCGATCTTTGGTGACGTAGACTAGACAAACAGAGTTATTTTCAAATAGGTTCCCTAACGCATCTTAAAATCGTTAGGTGGCGACTCTTCTCTTTTAATACATATCTTCCATGTAAAAAGAGTTGTCACACATTGAAGCCCGCTTTCGCGAGAAAATAGGGCGCGGTAGTACTCAGTCGTATTCTTACCTACATATTATACCTCAATCTCTGCTATTCCTTGTTGATACATTATATTATTTCTGTTTTGGGCTGATTTTTTCTTGATTACTGAGAGTCCGTGAAACTAGAGAGGCTGATGACTGAGTGAGGCCGAGGGCCTGATTGTGAGGTATTGATACCATAGCACGTAAGTTGTCTGTGCGGATCCTGATATGATACTATAGCACATGAGTTGTCCATGCATCACGTGAGTGATCCATGCAGCACGTGAGTTATCCGTGCGGCACGTGAGCTGTCCGTGCAGATTATAGTACTTGGGTTGTAGGAGCCCCTCTGGATTCTGTACACCACCAGTAAGTGCAGGTACCTATTGAGTGAGAGTGTTGAGGGTTGAGTGCCGAGTGATGAGCTATTGAGGAAGTCTGAGTGACTGTTTCACTGAGAGGTTGTATTTTCTTCCATGGTTGTTGCACATAACTGCCATATATCACTGTTTGAACTTCTGAGAGATATTATATGCGATTTTTACCTGAATTTGGATTTTATAAATTGATTTGACTTAAATTGCCGTATTTGAAAGCATGTTTCCTTGTTGAAGCTACTGGAAATGAACTATAATTGTGTAGCTCATCACTATCTTCAGTCCTTTATTTAGTATTATTACTTACTGAGTTGGTTGTACTCACGCTACACCCTGCACTTCATATGCAGATCTAGGTGTTCCCGAACATAACGGGTGTTGATACCTTGAGATGTTGATCTTTTGAGACATCGAGGTAGCTGCCCGGTGTTCGTAGCCCTTGTTTTTCTCCTTCTCTATATTTTCTTTTCATTGCTTCTAGTTTTGGACTATGCTGGACAGTGCATTTCAGACTTGTAACACTTAGATGCTCATGCACTCTATGACACCCTGATTTTGGAAGAGTATTTCGTTGCGGATTTATTTCTATTTTAAAAGGTTTTCTTAAATATTAATTGTTTTCGTATAATCTTTAAAGCTCTTTACTGTGTTGAGATGGTTAAGTAATAGCTTGCCTTGTTCCATGATAAGTGTCATCACAATGGTTGATTTTTGGATCGTGACAATATCTCTCGTTAATTATTAAAAGGTAAGGTGAAAAGTACTTCTTCCTCCCACGTTATATTAAAAAGAAATCCATCCAACTTTAAGCAAATAAACAGTTATTATGGCATGTCCCAAAATATATCAATTAAGCAACCATTTTAGACAATGTAACTTTACCCTTTAAATTCGATTATTAAGTTATTCTTTTTGTTTTATCATATTCTCTTTGTCTTTCATAAAAAATATGTATACGTTGGCAAATGTTATATATTGAGTAGTTGCATGTGTTCTTTTCTCATCTTTGTACATAGATATTTAGAGCCAACATACATACGAACGTTAGTAAATTTTATCTCTATTATATGTTGAATAGCTGCCTATTTTTTTTTCTCGTCTTGTATATATATGTTTAGAGAATGAATATTTGATTTTTGAGCTTTTCGTAGAAAGACTTTAGTCTTAGAAATAATATGGTAATCTCTTTAGTCAAATCATGTAGACTTCAATTTAATGGTGGTATATCATATTGCAGTAATGATAAATAGTTTAAAACAATTATTAAGTAAAGAAATCAAAAAAAGGGAGTCAAACTTTGTATTATGAATTGCATGGAAGATTAGTGTTACAAGCCAAATTTGGAGGGAGGCATGTGAAATTATACTTATATAAAACGTAAGTAGTTTTTTTAATAGATTATTAATTCTAAAATGTCTAAATATTAGAAAATTAATTGTGACCTATCATGTAAGAAAATCTATTGTCTGTACATGTCAGAGCTGAAATCTATCACGTGGGACAGGTCAACATAATATTTCCGGAGAGTATTTCAACGAGAGTTGGGCACACAGATTGATTTGAGCATAATATTTCATCCTCAGACGGACGGGCAGTCCGAGTGTATTATTCAGATTTTGGAGGATATGTTGCGAGCTTGTGTCATTGACCTTGGTGGTTCATGGGACCAATTCTTAACTCCAAGTCATGAACTGGATAGATCTTCTCATGAACCTTCAACTGACGAGAAGCATAGGCTATAACCTTTCCATCCTGCATCAACACTGCACCAAGCCCAACCCGTGGAGCATTACAATACACGGTATACGGTCCTGAACCTGTGGGCAAAACTAACACTGGTGCCGTGGTCAAGGCTGTCTTGAGCTTCTGAAAGCTCGCCTCACACTCATCAGACCACCTGAACTGAGCACTCTTCTGAGTCAACCTGGTCATCGAAGCTGCAATGGATGAAAAGCCCTCCACAAACCGGCGATAATAACCTGCTAAGCCCAAGAAACTCCGGATCTCTGTAGCTGAGGTGGGTCTAGGCCAATCTCTGACTGCTGACATCTTCTTGGGATTCACTTGAACACCCTCTGACGATACCACATGGCCAAGAAATGCAACTAAACTCAACCAGAACTCGCACTTAGAAAATTTTGCATACAACTGACTATCCCTCAAAGTCCGGAGGACGACCCGAAGTTGCTGCTCATGCTCCTCACGGCTACGAGAGTAAATCAAAATATCATCAATGAAAACAATCACAAATTAGTCCAAATAAGGCCTGAACACTCGATGCATCAACTCCATAAAAGCAGCAGGAGCATTTGTCAGCCCAAATGACATCACCAAGAACTTATAATGCCCATAACGAGTGTGAAATGCTGTCTTAGGGACATCAGACGCCCTAATCCTCAGCTGGTGGTAACCAGATCTCAAGTGAATCTTGGAAAACACTGAAGCACCCTGAAGCTGGTCGAATAAATCATCAATCCTCGGCAAAGGATACTTGTTCTTAATAGTAACCTTATTCAACCGCCGGTAGTCAATACACATCCTCATCGAGCCATCTTTCTTCTTGACAAACAATACTGGGGCACCCCAAGGAGAAACACTAGGCCTAATGAAGCCTTTATCCAACAAACCCTGCAACTAATCCTCCACTCCTTCAACTCTGGCGGGGCCATACAATACGGCGGAGTAGAAATAGGTTGGGTGCCCTAAGCTAACTCAATACAAAAATCAATATTTAACACTAAAAATTATTATTTCTTATATTTTTCACATAAAGGCTTTTCGGATTTACACCCGGACTGTGCACGTAAATCGAGGTAAGATTAACGGAGACTTTTGAGGCTTCGGAACACAGTTTTTGTTAAATTTACACAAGATGACCTTTTGGATCATCACTGTGGACGTACGACATTGTCGGAATTCATACTTGAAATTGAGAAGTCTTAACTGAATTGATTAATTCTAATTTTTAAACAAGAAACTCAATTTAAAAACTACATTTGTGCAGGATTCCAGTATCCAAAATTTAACAGGAAGACGGCATTCAAACTTGAATTGGAAAGGCTGTTGATTGGTATTAGAATTCTCTCACACACACAGTTGTAGTCAAATCATTGTGTGATTAAGTTCCTTTAGAGTTCTATCTCACTTTAACTTTGTTGTATTTCATGTCTTAGTTTACTATATATTTTAGACTAATTTTGTATACTTAATTACTTACTAAGAGAAACTGAAAATATGTAGTAATTTTTATAAGCGAAAGCAATTTTCTTACCTTTCTTATTATCATATGTGATGTTCGATGAATATGAATTTGAGTTCAAATTCAAATATATATGTTTCTATTAACATGTTTTGATTAATACCTAAATAAATGATCACGGTTACCTTGTTACATAAAGAAGAAACTATGCATGTGATATAGATACTACTTCTAAATCAGCAGGTGCATGCTGCGTAACCAAAAAAGCAAAAAACATTTTATCTACGGTGGAAAAAAAAAAAGTAAAAATTTATCTACTTATCTGAAAATAATTTAAAAGAAGAATACAATTATTACAAACCCTAATTCTCATCATAAATTCTCTAATATGTCAAGATATTCAAACATAAAGCACATAGAAGAAATTTACTAAATGAGCAAGAACTCAATTGTTGTATCGCAAAGCAACATAACCCACCTTCGTAAAATATATTGAACAATTGATGACAATTCTCAAAGTTTAAATAAAAAATTATGCAAGTTGGCGGTGATTTTCTAAAATCTTGGTTTATTTTAGAGTTCTATTATAAGCAAAATTTTAACTTTTACAATTTTACCCGCTATGGTATTGGGTTTTCACAAAAAGAATTAAAATTGTAAGGTTATAAAAGTTGATTAACGTTTCAAGAATATTTTTGTCATTCAACATTTAGCGTTTTAATATTTGTACTTTTATAACAATTAGTCTTTGTACACGTGTGTTTCATATCATTTGATACAAAAATTTTAAAACGATAAAAATAGTATTAAAACTCCTGGATAATTAGTAATTGAAAATTTGACAGGAAAAAGCACAAGCTGAAATTGATGAATATGTAATCAGCCTATTCGAATGATTCGATTTCACTATTATATTTTCTAGTTGTAGACACTAAACCAAAATGGTATAACGTTCATATGCGGTTCTTCTAATATACCATATATTCAGCTAGACAATTTTCTCTATTTTTGATATTTCATCAATACATAGTTTTAATGTGAATATAAGCTACGTCAGCTATGTTTGCTAGTGCTTTACGTCTTAAAGTTTGTGTCTTGTCTTTTAGAAGTTGTAGTCTTCTTTTTACGGTCGCATACATACTAAGAAGTTATCGAATGAAAATATTCTCTCCATTTATTTTTAGAAAATTATCGAATCACATGTAAAATATCAATTTCAATGTTTTTAAAAAGATTTGTCACATTAATTCCGCTTGACTTCGAGCTATTGGCTAGTCTTTTCATCTTTACCAAATGCATTGTGTATCCATTTCTTGTGTTCAATCTCATTTTTTTGTGTGAAGCAGGTGACATGAAGCTTCTAATTTTGCCGTTCATTCTAGACCTCATAGATATATTGGAAAATGACCTTTCTTCACTATTCCTTTTTTTTATTCAACGATTTGCTTTACTATTTCATTTCTTGAAATATTAATATATGCAATTGATTGGTAGTATTTCTTTTAAGACAAATCGTTCACCTTTTATTTCTTTTTTTCTAAGGATATGTATCACGATCCAAAATTCACTCAGGGTCGTGATTGCGCCGGATATCACTGTCAGGCAAACCAATATCATATAACTAGTAAATTCTCGTTTTAAGATTTTCGAAATCATTTATTTTAAACATTAAACAATAAATAATAAACTTCACTGGATAAATAATGATGTCTTTATAAAATTTATCTACTGAATAATCCTGAATATCATCCCAGAACCCGGTGTCACAAGCGCATGAGCATATTCTAGGAAAAACAAGATGTAATACAATAACTGTTCTGAATACAAATTGGACAGAAAGGAAATTACAATACAATACTCTGAAGGAGACTTTGCTGGTTGTCGGTCGTCTCGAGAGGTGCGGCTCACCTAAGTCTCTGTATCAACCATGCCGTTGTGTCAAACTAGGCCACTAGGTATACATGTGCTTGTGCAACAAAAATGCACAGCAAGTGTAGTATGAGTACAAAAACAACGTGTACCCAGTAAGTATCCCGTCTAACCTCGAAGAAGTAGTGACGAGAGGTCGACTTCGACACTTACTAGTAGTCCAATAATAAAATACCAAAATGTGTAAAAGTATGAATTTTATAAGGCAAATGTAAACTAATTAATCCTGAAGCAGGTAACCAATTCTTTTAATAATAAAAGATCTCCAAGAAAAATCATATTTCGTCATTTAACAATTTATCTCAGGCCAAGGAAGAAATATCATTATTCATAAATTTACATGGCAAGTAATACAAGCATGCGCAATCATGCGAGGTTGTACAGCCCGATCCAACAATATTTAAATTGTGCACTGCCAGAGGAACGAATGGCGAACCATAGATATATCTATTACCCCGCTCGCGAATCATACATGCGACGCGATCAAATGTAAATACACACATTCAAACAGTCAATCAAGAATTTACCAGGGAACATTTATCTAAGGAAAAGTCAATCCTCTTTTCACGATTAAGAAAATAAAGTTTAACTTATTTAGAAATTTATTTACTAATTTGATATGATTTAAGCAATTTAAATTGTTAATAAGGTTACAAATATAACAAGTATAGCATGATTTTGGGTCCTAGACTACCCGGACTTAAGCACAATAGTAGCTACGCACAGACTTTCATCATCTCGTGTGTATGTAGCCCCCACAAATAGTAGCACATAATTAGTTATTTCACCTATGGAGACAATTCCCTCTTACAAGGTTAGAAAGGAGACTTACCTCGCTCTGAAGTTCCATAACCGGCTCTCAAGCCCTTCAAACAACTCAAATCAATGCTCGCCACTCCAAAACTAGCCAATAATTATGCAAACCCATTTATATATGCTCAAATACTCATAAAAATTCAATTTATATCAATTCCCAACTCCGCTCGAAAAGTTGACAAAATCGCCCTTGGGACCATGTGCCCAGATTCCGAAATTTTTCAAAGATAATGATTACCCATAACTTTACGAACTCAAATATATACTTTGTTTCCAATTTCATGCCCAAATTCGTGGTCAAAATCAAAAATAGCAAATTCTAGATCTTCTACCACAAACCCCACAATCCATACAAATTTCCATGTTCAAATCCATATATAATTATATATTTAACTCAAGACTAGTATAAACCACTTACCTTATGCTTGGTGATGAAAATGGCACTTCCAAGTTGCTCCAAAATCGGCTCCCATGGAGGAAATATGGTGAAAATGAGCCAAACCCTCGCTTTAAAAGAACATACTACCGAGTCCGAATTTCACACCTGCGGTCACTTGACCGCTTCTGCCGTCCCGCAGGTGCGGCCCCACTACCGCTTCTGCGGTCCTCCACCAAGCCCCTCACTCCGCTTCTGCGCTTCCCCTTCCGCAGGTGCGGTCTTGCTTCTGCGGCAAGATGACCATATCTGCACGATCCCAGCATTTCCCTTCTCACCCGCATTTGTGCTCCTTTGGCCGCTTTTGTAGCTACGCACCTACGGCCAAGACCTAGCATGTGTGGTTGCACCAGATGACAACAGGCTTCAGCTCTTTCTCCCAACTCCAATTCGATTCGTTAACCACCCGGAATCCACCTGAGGCCCCCGGGACCCCGTCCAATTACACCAATCAATTCAGAACACATTACGAACCTAGTCGGGCCTTTAAATCACATCAAACAATGCCAAAATGATGAATCGCACTCCAATTCAAGCTTTGATGAACTTTAGAACTTCAAACGTCTTCATTCGATGCCGAAACCTATCAAATCACGTTCGATTGACCTAAAATTTTGCACACAAGTCATATTTGACATTACGGACCTACTCCAACTTTCGGAATCGGAATCCGACCCCGTTATCAACAAGTCCACCTCCGATCAAACTTCTCAAACACCTTCAAATGCCTAACTTTAGCCAAATGACTCCAAAATGACCTACAGACCTCCAAATCCACTTCCGATCGCGCCCCAATATCAGAATCACCATACGGAGCTATTCCCAGACTCGGAATTCCAAACATACATCAATAACCTTGAAATGCACTTCAACCCAAATTTATGTAATTCTTCTCAAAAAAAAATGCTAACTTCCATAATAGGAGCCGAAACGCTCCCGGGTCATCCAAAGTCTGATCCGGACATACGCCCAAGTAAAAATCATCATATGAACCTGTCGGAACCTCCAAATCCTGATTCCGATGTCGTTTACTCAAAAATTCAATCTTAGAAAATGCTAAGTCCTTAATCAAAAGTCAAAAATCAACTCAAAAGCCTCCCACTCCCCACCCCCTGGGCTCACATTTAGGAATTCGATAAAAGTCACAAAACTCAAAATCCCATTCAACCATGAGTCCAACCATACCAAATTTATCAAAATTCGACACCAAGTCGTCACCCAAATTCCCAAATCAAACTCCCCAAACTCCAAATTTACACCTTAAATACACACTAACTAGGTGGGAAAATCAATGGGGAAACAAGATTATTGATAAAAAAAAATAAGCACAAGGGACTTACCTCAAGAATCCCCCAAACCGTACTTGAAATGATTGGAATGAAGACAAAATCGCGAACCCTTGTATTTAACTTTTTGTCCAACACTTCCGCTTCTGTGGACACTTAACTGCATCTGTGGTGTCGCAAAAGAGACCAAATTTTCGCTTTTGTGGTGACCACTGGAGCTGGCCTCCGCTTCAGCAGTCCTTTCCCCCGCATATGTGCAATCGTTAGTGCAACATTGCTCATTGCACCTGCACAAACGTCCACTTCTATGCCCATCACTCCGATCCTGCGACCACACAAGTGCGAAAAAATATTGGCACCTGCGATCACTGTCCTCGCCATGCCTGGCTGCATCTGCGCTCCTCAGCTCGCACCTGCTATCAAAGCTCCGCATGTGTGATTACACCAGCAGACTCCAACTTCAGCAACTTCTCAAGTTCAACTATTGATCCGTTAACCATCCGGAATAGACCCGAGGCCCCCAGAACCTCAACCAAACATACCACCAAGTCCTAAAACATCATACGAACCTAGTCTAGCCATCAAATCACCTCAAACAATATCAAAAACACGCATCGCACCCCAATTCAAGCCTATAGAAACTAAGAAAATTCCAACTTCTACGAACGACACTGAAATCTATCAAATCACGTCCGATTGATCCCAAATTTTCCACACAAGTCAAAGTTTACATTACGAGCCTACTCCAACTTCCGGAATCAGAATCCGACGACCCCGATATCAAAAAGTCTACTTCCAGTCAAACTTAACTTTCACCATTTCAAGCCTAATTCTACTATAGACCTCCAAATCACAATTCGGACACTCTCCTAAGTCCATAATCTCCCAACGGAGCTAACGGAACCATCAAAACTCCATTCCGGAGTCGTTTACACATAGCTCAACATCCAGTCAACCATTTCAACTTAAGCTTTCAACCATGAGACTAAGTAGGCGTTTGGACATAAGAACTGTAAAATTCCAAAAAATGGTAAAATAAATTTTTTAAGTGAAAATATTATTTGAAATTTAGAGTTTTGTTTGGAAATAAATTTCAGTTTGGGTTGTTTTTGAAGTTTTGTGAGTTATTCGAGTAAAAATTTTGAAAAATAGCTTTTTGGAGTTTTTCAAATTTTCAAAATGCATCTTCAAGTGAAAATTGGAAAAGTTAATTTCAAAAAAAAATGAATTTCTTTTTTGGAAAAAGGAAAAACAAATATGTCCAAACGGGCTCTAAGTGTCTCAATTCATTCCAAAACCTTACAAGACCCGAACCAACTACCCCGACAAATCACATATCTGTTATAAAGTACAAAATGAGCAGTAAATGGGAGAACGGTGCTACAACTCTCGAAACGACCTGCCGGGTCGTTACACAATAGGACGGGAACAGAGAAAGGGCTATAAGCAGGCCTATTTGGAATTTGTGATCCAGGCACAAAATCAATTTGATCTCAACTCCACGCAAAGTTGGCAATCCATTAGGAATATCTTCAGGAAATATATCTTCAAAATCTTGCAAAAGAGAAGAAATACTACTTGGCAAATAAGAAGTTAATAACTCGGAATTAATCAAAGCTTCTTTTTAAGTAAGTAGTATTATGGGCAATCCCTCTTTCTTGCATTTAAACACTCTTTGGCTTTTATATAGAAACTTCTATTTTTTCCTTTCCTTAGCCTTTTTCCTCTCGCCAAGACTTTTTCTTTCTTTTATTAAAAGCCCATTGTATCTCTTCTCTAAAATTGTTGCTCTCTCTCTCTCTCTCTTTCTCTTGGCCATCTCTTTTTTTTCTAGCTCTTGACCTCATTTCTTTTCTTTTTCCCTCAAGCTCACTTTTTATCCCTCCCCTTCGTTTTCCCATTGTTTCCCTTAATCTCTTTTGATCTTCAAACACTTGAGAAGGAGATAAAGGTGCAAGAGTAAATTGCCTGCCATTTAGCTCAAGAGAATATCTATTCTTCCTTCCATCATGAAAAACATCCCTATCATACTGCCAAGGACGACCCAGCTTGCATAGGGATTATGTCACAAAGAATATCATCCTCATATCTTCCAACATTCAATGAAATCATGCATTGTTTATTTACCTTTAGTTCACCACTATCATTTAACCATTAGAGTCTATAGGGAGTAGGGTGTTTCATTCATACAAGTTCAAGTTTTTACACAAAGTACGAACTCACCACATTAGCACAACTACCACTATCAATGATCATAGAACAAGTTTTCCCCTTTATCCCACACCTAGTATGAAATATATTCTCCCTTTGTTCTTCACTATTGCTTCCCAATTGATAGTCATAATCCTACTAACTACCCCAATCATGCCGTCATTAGGTAGTTCTATATCATCTTCATCACTCACATCTGCATCTTCTTCCCCCTCACTTTTTTCACTCCCATATCATCCATCTTTTCTAAGAATGATGTTTTTTCTACTTGAACATTCATGCATCATATATCCATTTCCTTTACATTTATGACATTGAATAGAACTAGAAGGTGTAAAAGTTTTAGGGTTAAAGGTTTTACCTCCCTCTTTGTTCTCAAATCTACCTTTATCCTTGTCTTGTTGAGGTCTAGAAGAACTCTTCATCTCTTGATTCGGCCATGGCTTCTTGGAGATGGTGTTTGACCGAACTTTCCACGAGCTAGTTTGCTTTCTTTTATTTTAATTTTCTACCTTTACAGACAAATCAACTAACTCATCTATCGTTACATATTGTTGTAATTCTACTACATCAGTTATTTTCTTATTTAAATCATTTAAAAACCTAGCCATTCTAGTCTCTTCTTTCTTCATACAATTAGCTTGCATCATAGTCATATCCATAGCCTTAAAGTACTCATCCACAGACATGGACCCTTGCTTCAATGTTTGAAGACAGTTGTAGCTCCCTTTGAAAGTGTGATGGTACGAATCTCTTCCTCATCACCCTCTTCATCTCAACCCAAGTAGCAATTGGTGCTTGGCCTTCTTGCAATCTGTCCCTAGTAAGCTTTTTCCACCAAATAGCAGCATAGTCAAAAAACTCAACAACAACAAATTTAACAAATTCCCAGAATTATCAAGAACGAAATCTTGATAGAACTGCTCTTATACCACTTGATAACAACAAGGTCAGGGATCCAAACTAGATTAAGAATTTGAGAAGTAAATGCGAATGCAATAACAATAAGGAATTGAACAAATAGAATTAAAGTGCAGAAAATACGAATATGGAAAAATTCAAGAAAAGAATTCCAAGACCTTCCCAGAACGCAAGTTCTATAGCCTTGACAAGATCCAAGCAACAGCTTTTTGATTTATTGACAAAATAAAACATCTTTACTTAAAAACAATACTCTTTTACGAGTAACTTGAGACAACAATTAATAACTTGTATTAATTGCCTTCTAAGAATACCACAAAGTAGTCAATGATATCACAATAAAAAATTATCTTACTACGTTGAACTATGAAATAGTAAAGGTTGAAAGAAAAATCTCAAAGCATTAGTAACAAAGGTTCAAAAGAATTCTCAAAGTATAATATTCTTAATAAATAATGAAGTGCCTCAATGAATAAGAAGAACTCCTTATATATAGGAGTAAAAGTCCTTAAAATTAGGCAGGATGACTGCTCAGGCATAAAAAGTCATTAAAATTAGGTAGGGCGGTTGTTAAGGAATAAGAAAAGTCATTAAAATTATGTAGGGTGGGAGGCCAAATCCCTTTGGGGAAGATTTGGACCTTAAAATTACTAGTTTGGGTCATTGGTTTGGACTCCAATTGAGCTCCTTTTCAAACACCTCCTTTTAGACCTCTTTTAAGCTCATTTTGAGCTCTTCTGGGTGCCCTTTTGCTGGATTTCAAGGGCCGAGTTCGGGACCCAATCTTTCTGAGCTTGTACTCTACAATTAAAAGTTTTTTTATTTGTCATTAAAGTCCAGCAACCTTAATCTGCAATTCTTTAACTTGAGATCTTGTAAATGACCTTCTTAGATTTCAAAACTATATCCCTGTTTTTTATGCTATCAGCCAAGATATCATTTGATAAGTCCTCCAAATACATAAATACCACCAAATAGAAGATAAAAAATGAAATAAACGAACGGGGTTTGGCCTTAACTCACCTTAGATGAAACTCCTAACTTGCATGAAGAAAAAACCTTTTAGCACCATGAATTTTGCTTTGTACGACAGATCACTCAATGAATAAGATCTAGCCCAATGAAAGGGAGATGAAACGTTATTGCAAACCTTGGGTTTTCGTTTCCATTCTTCCCCAGGTACGTAACCTCCGACCCATCGTGTTTGTTTAGAAGATGAGCTATTAATTGCCATATTAATATTCCATGCTCTATACTTGTGAAATAATATTTTATACGTGGTTAGTACTTTTAATGTTGAAGTAAACCTTAACATTCCAAGTTATTAGACTTTAAAATTCAACATCTAACATTTGAAATTACATTTCTGTACTTCAATGAAAAACAATTATGAAGAATTAACCCAGATAGCCGCCTACTTAATCTCATAAATTAAAAATAGCGGATGAATGTATAATATATGTATAATTCACGTATAATATAAGTATATTTATGTATATATAATCTATGTATACCGGCTAGAAAAAGTAAATATTAAATCTAGTCGGCTATTTGTGTAACAAACCCAATAATTATTTGGCTTCTAATATAGGCAAAAGCGTCTTTCAATTTATGATGGCTATTTTAGTAATTCAATCTTTACTTTGGAGCTTCACACTTATAATATAATATGATAATATGATATTATATGATATATATATATATATTGAAAATATTGAAAAGACAACGATTGAAATTCAATTACTTAAAAAATGCAAAAGAATTTTTCTCAATCTTGGGATAATATGCTATGAGTTGAACATGAAAACGTGCTATATCTTTGTTGAAGTTATTTGGTACAAGCAAAACATCAATACAACATTGGGCATCACAAACACGAATGGAGCTAGTAGTCCGGTTATGAATTTGGATGAACTCGGTAGCTTTTGCTTAATTAATATATTTATAATAAAAATTTATTAAATATTAAATTTAAAACCTAGATTAACAGTTGAAGTTGTCCTTCTAAAATTCAGAACTCATAAGGTTAAAGTTGTGGCTCCTCGTCACAATTTTGGTCTTTATACAAATATCTACTTGTGTAGTAAGATTTCGTTCTTTACGATCTAACTATGAATTCTTTTTTTCTCTCAATAGATGCATATATCAAAGTAATAAGAGCATAACATGCATTTTTAGGTTTATTATTTAATCATGGTTATATAATATTCTTTTTCATAAAGAAATCCCCCCCCCCCCCCCCCCCCCCCCCCCCCCCCCCCCGCTCCCCCCCAAACAGTCTGAATACTAGTTAGGAATTGCGTGAATCTAAGGCCATTTCCTTCCCATGTTTAAATTAAGAGCCGTTTGGACATGAAATGTTTTTCAATTTTTTCAAATTTTTTAATTTTTTTTTGAAAATAAGTGTTTGGCCATAAAATTTTCAATCTTCACTTGAAGATTAATTTTGGAACTTTTTGAAAATTTAAAAAACACCAAAAAATTGTTTATCAAAATTTTCACTCAAATTACTCATAAAAATTCAAAAACGGCCCAAAATTATGTTCATATCCAAACACAATTCTAATTTTCAATTTTAAAAAAGATCACCCTTTTTCGGAATTTTACAATTCTTATGCCCGCTAAATTAGATGAAAAGTTGAATGCATGAGAACTATCATCAGAATAAATAAATAAGAAATATGGAGAAAGTGATGTTATTAGGTTCTCATCAATTTGTGGGCTCACCGGAAGAAACACGTACTCTTTCTTCGTTTTTCTGTCATTTCTTATAACTTGGTGGATCAAATTGATAATTATTTTCGCACACGAGACATTTTCTTTCCCAAATTTCTACCCACGTTGTCATCTTCACATGCAAAGTTCTTCAAATAAACTGGAAAGAGGGACCTATTAATTATTATGAATTAAGTGCATGCGTGAAAAGTTGATGAAGTCTCATAGAAATTGTGAAAAGGAGGGGAATTTTGGCTTTTCACAATAATAATTTAATGGTGGTGTCTTTGTGGTCTTGAGTTTGATTCCAACCTTCCATATAAAAACAATTGTGAAAAGGAGGGGAATTTTGGCTTTTCGCCGATAATGATTAAGGCGTATTCATGTGTGTAACTAGTTTTCGGCCATCTAAAAATATCAGCGTTTGTAAAATTATTAAAAAATAGTTATTATTTTATTGCAATACGGAATTCCAGCATAATATACAGGAGATTGGATCACTTGTCTATGAACTTCCAACATATTATGTTGGACCGATATACTTATGCTGGAACTCCAGTATACTATACTGGAAGTCCAGTATATTGCACTGGAATTCCAGTATATTATGTTGGAGTATTTTCCAGATTTTGAATAATATTTTTGTTCAAATTTATCTTTACATAAAAAGTAATTAAATTTCAATTACTTTTCAAACTGTGATTATTTTTGAATGACTACTTATAAAGTTCCGTAGGTTCACCATTTTCTTGGCGTTAGCCTGTAATACTGTCAACTATAAATATTTTTGCCGTCTTCCATTATTCTTTAACTTCTAACTTTATCATTTCATATGAGGGGGAATTGTTAATAACTCGAAATTAATTTAATGGATGATCACTCAAGTTTAGAGAGAAAATTATGGATTTTGAATTTCACAATAATAATTTAATGGTGGTGTCTTTGTGGTCTTGAGTTTGATTTCAACCTTCCATATAAAAAAAAACTTTTATTCAGTTTTTTTTCTTTTTATTTTGTTATATTTCCATGTATAAATAAAATAATTTAATATGTATTATTAAATTGTGATTCTAAATTTATTAAAAGCAAAAAGAATTCTCTTATTATGCTATTAAATACTCTATCAATACTTTTAATAATTATTATTTTTGTATTATATGCAATATAAAATAAATTTGTTCCTCTTTTTTTTTAACATAGAATTATGAGTCTTATCTAATAATTAAAATTTCTTGTGAGAAAATCTAACTAATATATACATTTTGAACTATTTTCATTTTTTTACATTTTTCCTTTCCGACTTTATTATTAAGATTTCATTTATGTATATATTATACGCCTTTTATCAATCATAATTCTAATTATAAATCTTAATTTTATATTTTCCTAAAATTTATATATATCGGCTATTATTTTTTAAAGCAGCTAAAAATATACATTACATTTCTCTACTCTACCTCCCCTGCCTTCTACCTTTTGAGCAAAAAGGAAAAAGAAAGTCTTGATTTAAATTAATTTCTCCTAAAAGTATTAAAAGTTAATTATAAACTAGATATTGTTTTTATCACCAATTATTTTCTATATTTTCAAATGTTGAAATTGTCGATTACTTCAAGTTTAATTTTTATAAGTAAAAATTTATTTGAAAAATAAAAAGTGACGTACCATAATTTTGCAGTAAATCTTAGCAGGGGTAATAGAGAAAAAGACAAATATAGAAAGCCAACTATCATTTGATATATAAGTAGTACTCCATCTTTCTGAGTAAGAAGAAGCAAATTGGAAGTTGTATTTCAAAACCTGCAAATTAAGCTTGTTCTTGTTTTCTTAAACTGTAAGTGCCTTTTCAGTTTCTTGTTTATATACTATCGTCGTGGTCGTCGTCGTCGTCGTCATCTTCTTCTTCTGCTATTTGATAGGTTTAACATTTGATGTGATTTTTATCAGTAATTAACTCATTATACTTTAGAAAATATGGTAATATTCGTTAATGTTTTAATATTTTTAATATATATATATGTATATTTTGTATTGAAAATAATAGGTTCAGTAGCTCCATTCATGACTCAATCATGATCTTTGTATATCATTTAGTTAGAAATTATGCTTTCCTCCATGATTTAAATATTAGATATGTAGAAACTTTGAAAGTGAGAATCAGTTTTAGGTTTAGCTTGTTACGTACTATTTTTTTTTTTTAATGAAAATAAACTTGTTAGTTTGTTGTTCATCAACCATCTTTAGAGGCGGAGTCAAGATTTAAATTTTATGGGTTCGAAATTGTAATCCTTTTAAATTATTGGGTTCTAAATTAATAAATTTTACATATTCAATAAATTTCTTAAGATAAATATATGGTTTGAACAAAAGTTATTGAGTTTAATCGAACCCGTAATCCATACTCTGCCTCCGCCTCCGCCACCGTCTTAATTAATCATTAAAAACAATAAAGGGAAGTAGGGTTTTGGCCTTTCGAGGAAGGGGAAGGAAAAAAGAAAAGAGAAAAAATACCGTGGGATTTTTATAGATTTGTGTAAGTAATCGATCCACGCGGTCTTTCAACTAAAAGCTGTTATCTGTCAGCCTAGTGTTACTTGTTCGCTTTTAAGCACTATGTTTGATTGAACACATAATTTAAGAAAAATAAAAAATTTTAAAATTTATGATCTTAAATAAATTAAAAAGAATCTTAAAATATTTATGTGATTATAAAAAAAATTCATTAAAAGTAGAATTATAAGTTTAAGCTAAATTATTTTTAAATATAAAAAAAGATCATTCTTTTTGAAAAATAGATTCACATAAATTAGAACATAGAACAGAGATAGTACTAGCATTTTTATTTTTGCTTCGAGTTTATCTTATATATATCATATTTTAAACTCTCCGCTTCAATTTATGTCAACCTATTTTTTTATAATCCGTACAAAAAAAATGACTCATTTCTTTATTTGAAAAGAATTTACCTTTATGTAATGATTTTTAGGCACACAGAATATTTGTGCCTCATTTTACATTACTAGTTCAAAAATCTTTTCTTTTCTTGAATTTTGTACCCTATTAAATGAGTTCTCGTAAATTAAAACGGAATAATATTTTATTTGAGTTTAACTTGTATACATAGGTATCAATTCTCTTATCTATATCATGTCATATTTTACTTTATTTAAAAGATTACATATTTCATTTTCCATAAACATATAATAGAGGTTTCTAAAACTTCTAATTCCAACAGAAAAGACAAATTACAAGAGAAAGAAGCTTGAATCGGTTCAAACTCCAAACTGAAATAATTAAAGCATTCAAAGTTTTTACCTACTCCTAGAAACAAATATTATTAATTACCGAAACTAAGTAATTAGTGTGTTACGCTGAATTTACACGTGTTATGTTTTTGATTAAAAACAAATCACACCAATCATATAGCATAAACAGTGGTAGAGGTTGGTTTCTTCATAATTTTACATTCAACGATAAAAACCAGAGGGGTAACTTTGCGAATAATAATCATCTGAATTAGTTTATTACAACAAAAACAAAATTAGGAATGTGATTTTAATATATGAAATCACAAGAAAAGTTAATGTTTATGTTTGTGGCTGCAAAATCTTGGGATACCAGTGTTCAATTCCCATGGAAATAAAAGTTAATGTTTATTTTTATTTTTTTCCCTAAGCTTTGGTGAGCAAAGTTAATCGGACACTATTGTGTTACTTGGAGATAGCAGATACTTGGTAGAATAGTCGAGTTGCATGCAAGTTGACCACACCCTCAGGGGCGAATGCATGCTTAACGAAGCAGTGTCACGTGACGTAAATTATCTTTTTGTGTGTTTGTTATGTGTTTGATTTTGCTCGAAGAGGTCAAAGATTCGAACCTTAAATAACACATTTCTTTTTTTTTGCAAATATTTGAGAGCCTCTCTGTAGTTAAAATTTTTGATGAAGTAGAATTGAACTCAGGAACTTTTTTACTTAAGAATCAACAAAACCACTAGATTAAGATTATTAAAGTTATTATTCTTGTTCTTCTATAAATTTCAACACCACTTACAAAAATTCCTCCGTACGCCCACGCACACCGTTACATATAATTCAAGGTTGTTCAAACAGTTTGATATGAATTGAGTCTGCAAAAATTTGGTTCGTTGGACTAATTTTTATGTAACACCTATGTTGCGCGGATTCTCTAAAACAGTTGCCGCACCCGTGTCGGATCCTTCAAAAATATACCGACACACACCCATCGATATTTACGGAGAGTCCGAGCAACATAGTGTAACACCGTATGATGTATCTTCATTATATGTCGCAGTGAGAGAAGGGCAGCTTGTAATTGACCAAAATGGCAGCTGATGATATTAGTGAGAAGCTGTTAAGTAAAGTACAAGTCCAAGAGGGTGATAATGGATTGAAACTTAAGGACAAGATATGGAACGAGTGGAAGAAAATGTGGGTGATTGCTGCTCCTGCTATTTTTACTAGATTCTCGACGTTCGGTGTAAATGTCATTAGCCAAGCATTCATCGGTCACATTGGATCTATCGAACTAGCAGCTTACGCGCTTGTCATCACTGTCCTCCTCAGATTCGGGAATGGCATTCTGGTACTCCCTCCGGTCCATATTATCTGTCTTTTTTGTATTTCCCTTAAAGTAGAAAGTTTTAGTAGCCTTATTCATAAGAGAATCTAATCTAAATTACCTTTTATCTCTCTTTAAACATCTCACATTGAATCCATCGAAGTAGTAGCATATGCCCTAGTCATCAATGTCCTCCTGAGATTCGAGCATGACTTTTTGGTATGGATTTAACTTATATACGCTGACAGTATGGAAAATTTTACAGTGGTTGTAACAGTTCTGAAGTTACTAATGAAACTTGTATGGAGGATTGCTTACTTGCTAATCTTTTAGCTTACTTGATGAGTGTGACATTTACTATCAGTGTATAGAAATTAAAGCTCTTCGTCGAGCAAGAATGGAGATGTATAGTTCACTTGATTCGTCGATTGTATTTGTTTTTTTTCCATGTATAAGCGATAACTTTCATCCAAATGTGCAGCTAGGAATGGCAAGTGGACTGGAAACGTTATGTGGACAGGCCTATGGTGCTAAACAATATCACATGTTAGGCATATATCTCCAAAGATCTTGGATTGTCTTGACAGTAACAGCGACTCTGCTTTTACCGATCTTTATTTTCACAGCGCCAATATTAAAAGCTTTAGGCCAGGATGACACGATAGCTAAAGAGGCCGGAGTCATTTCGTTATGGTTAATACCAGTGATTTATGCCTTCATTGCATCTTTTACATGCCAAATGTTCTTACAAGCACAGAGCAAGAACATGATCATTTCATACTTAGCAGCATGTACTCTTGTGATCCATATCTTTCTATCGTGGCTTTTAACCGTGAAGTTCAAATTTGGAATAACTGGCGCCATGATATCGACACTTTTGGCATATTGGCTTCCAAATATTGGTCAGTTAATGTATGTTACTTGTGGAGGATGCAAAGAAACATGGAAAGGTTTTACTTCTTTGGCCTTTAAAGATCTCTGGCCTGTTATCAAGCTCTCTTTCTCTTCAGGTGCAATGCTCTGGTGAGATTTCACCCTATTGTTTCATTGTTTGCAAGTTGTTTCACACTCTTCATGTTTAAATCAGAATCTAAATGGAAACTAACGGTGTATCGCTTTTTCCTTATCGATACCCCTTGGATTTTGTGAATAAGAAAAGGAAGAGGCACCTCTTGGATTGCAACTCTTTGTCTGGCTTGGCCTCATTTTTCATATATGGAAATCTGAAAACTTTTCATCTCTTTTCTACATTGTTGCATTATTTTTCCAAATAAACATATGTGTCAAGTGTGATTTACTCCGTTTGTTGGGTTCGCCTAAGTTCTGCAATTTGTAGTGTCGCTATCACAAAATAGTTATTCCATTCTATCCTGGGAGGAATTAATCCAAAACCTTGGGCAACAACGTTTATTGTTTTGTTTATTGAACTAACGTTTCTTTGCTTTTCCAATTTTCTGGTTTTGAACACAGTTTACCAACAATACCAACTCTTTTTATCTCCTTGATGATATTACAAAAGGACTATGAACGAGTTGTTTTATGTGATGAAAATCTTGAATTTTTTGGTTTTGTTTTGGCAGCCTTGAACTCTGGTACAACACTATACTGATTCTTCTTACTGGAAACCTGAAAAATGCTATGGTTCAGATTGATGCTCTTTCTATATGGTAATCTTGTTGTATTCCACCTCTCTCAATTCATTTTAACCTTCCCTTACATCATTCATCTTATTGATCAAGTTTTTCCCCCCTCTTTTGCAGTCTTAACATCAATGGTTGGGAAATGATGATTTCTCTTGGTTTCTTAGCTGCAGCATGGTACTATAACCACAGTCCTATTCAAGATTCTTTTTTTTCTTTATGCGACGATATCTCATTCACGTTCACGAATTTATAGTGTACGAGTATCAAACGAGCTGGGAAGAGGGAGCGCAAAAGCAGCAAGATTTTCAATCTTGACAATAGTGACAACCTCGTTTGTCATTGGCTTCGTCCTGTTTCTGTTCTTCCTGTTCTTGCGCGGACGCCTGGCTTATATATTCACTGAAAGTGAAGATGTAGCAGAAGAAGTGGATCACTTATCTCCTCTATTAGCATTTTCTATACTTTTGAACAGTGTCCAACCAGTTCTTTCTGGTAAGTTTCTAGATTCATATGTTATAATATGTACACATAATTTCCAAGATTTGATGTCACAACTTTAAGATTTCATGTTACAGGTGTAGCTGTTGGAGCTGGATGGCAGAGCATAGTAGCATATGTTAACATTGGCTGTTACTACTTGGTTGGAATTCCAGTTGGAGTTGTTCTTGGTTATGTTTTCAATATGCAAGTTAAAGTAAGTTGTTCATTTCTTTTCTTTTTAAACCTCTCTCATTTTGGCTGATGGTTATTGATCTTATATATTTTTTTGTAGGGTGTTTGGGTTGGAATGTTGTTTGGTGTACTGACGCAAACTACAGTACTACTTGTAATCACTCTAAAAACTGATTGGGATAAGCAGGTATTTCTTCATTTTAGTCTGTGCACTAGCTTCATTAATAAGGTTACGGGTTTGAGCCGTGAAAGTAGCCACTAATGGTTGCATTAGGTTAAACTGTCTACATCACAATTTTGGACCTTCCCGGAACCCTGCGTGAATTCGGGATGCTTTGTGCCGAGAGCTGCCCTAGTATATATATATATTAGAATTAAACAAATTGTCTCTTGCAGGTATTAATTGCTCAGCAGAGAGTGAAGAAATTCTTTATAGAAGCTGAACCTAATGCTGATTCACAGACTGCTTGAAGTTGAGATTTATACCTTTTTTGATTACTGGTATTTGCTGCCATATTATTTTACATGGCCTTCATTCATGCAAAAGGAAAATTTGAATAGGGGCTCATTGGATTAATATATCTCCTTCTCTTTCTTTTCTTTGAATCAAAATTTGTAGGAAATAAAAAGGAAAGAAGAATTGAAGTAATAAATGATCTTGGGCGATGAGTTCATCTTAACTTAATATTTTCAACCGCAAAACAAATATATGCGTGTGAAAAAATTCACTTAGATTTTAATATATACTAAGTTAAACTCATAATCTAAAAGCACAATAAATTCCGTGCAAAGTCGAGGTGGATTCAAAATTCAAATTTAAAGGGTTCGATATTTGAAGAAAATAATCTCCAAAGATTTTATATATTTTAATTACCAATTTCGTGTGTTATGTTTAAGCAGCCTTTTGTGAAACTGGTCATATAACTAAAATAATATTTGTAAAGATAAGTAAATAAATTATTCAAGGAAAGAAGTTCAGCAGATACCATGTGCAATGATTGTCATCCACCCTCACTGAACCTAAATGTCGTAATAAAAGGTCAGAAAATGACAATTACATGTGACGTATGTTATGAATTCCTTACTTCATTACATTAAACGATACAGTAAGTAAAAAAAAGAGTATGGTACATTAAGCTTATTCCGGAGAAAGGCCGGATCACAAGAGTCTGTCATACGCATCCTTACCCTGCAATTCAGTAGCAATGCACAAAAATCATATTACAATTAACGAGTGAATTCTGATCTTTTGATTTAACACAATTCATCAGAAGTCAAATTTATTAAGTTAGCATTCTCCATACCACTTTATCAGCTTCAGAGTTGAGTTCCAATGGGGCTCAATGAAAGTAAAATGTTGTAGCATTCTGTCCGTTGAGTGTGTGAACAAAGTCCCACGTTGATAGCAGAAAAGATTGGGAGTCTACATATAAGGTGTAGGGATCTCATAATAATAGGAGGTCTTTTGGGGAAAACCGTGCGAATTTGGCCCAAAGCGGACAATATCACACAATGTTAAGAGTGTATTTGGGCTAGTTTAACCCAACAACTGGTATCAGAACTCAGGTTCAGCGGGACGAGTATGGAGATGGCGGAGTGATGGTGCGCGGCGACACGCACACAAGAAGAAGCTAGTTGCGGCCTTTGGGTACAATAATACACTAACAATGTGGGTAGCACACAGTAATCTCGGAAATTGACCCGTGGATCGTGGTAGTGAGCCACGTGGAACTTAATTCGAGGGAAAGATTGTTGGGTGTGCGAACAAAATCTCACAGCTGAAAAGATTGGAAGTCTACATATAAGGTGTAGGGATCTCTTAATAGTATGAGGCCTTTTGGAGAAAACCGTGCGGGCTTGGCCCAAAGCGGGCAATATCAAACAATATTAAGAGTGTATTTCGGCTAATTTAGCCCAACATTGTCCAATTCCCAATCGTTTTAAGTTCTTACTAAATTAAAACCTATGCTCCATCCCTGTGAAAATTTTAGACTTGAATCTCTCCGCAATAAGTAAAAATCAGAATAGCTTGTGCACGAGGAATACCATACTTTTTGACCAATTGACTCGGCCTGATATTGCCTATAAAGCAATTAGTATCACCCTCAAGTAGCACAATTGTTTCACTTCAGCATCACAAAATAAGCAAGGTGTAAAGCATACTGAGTGTGTGTGAAGTTCAGATCTTCCTGTTTCCTTTCAGCTCTTCCACTTAATACACTAAAGCCTTCCCAAATGAACCAAAAAGGAGAGAGAGGATCACCCAGACGAAGGCCATTAGGCCGTTGTTAACCAGCTTGCGCATCGCGCTTATTTAGTCTTTCTGGTAAGAGTCTTCACCAAGATTTTGTAGAAACTGCCTATTACACTAATTGGTCCAAAACCCTTCAACTCTAATACATCACACTTCTTCAGTATCAGCGCAATTTAAGATGCATTGAAGCTTCTCTCAAACAGCTCATGTATGTAAAAAAATATTTATTGCCCGTATGACCTCCACCTTAAGAACAGTCCAGCATTACTGGAAAAAAACTTCCATAGAGGTAACCGTCAGGCCCGGGGGCTTTTGTCTCCTGCGAGTGATTCACTGTTTCAATTATCTCTTCCTCCTCAAAGGCCTTTGTAACCATTCTCTTTATGCTTCATTTATACAGAGAAAATCCTCCATGTTCAAAGTTGGTCTCTGTTCTCTTATTTTGGTTTGTAGTTTGCTGTAGAAATCCAAGATGTTCCTCTTGATTGCCTCAGAGTCTTCATCTCACCATTCACTTCCGGTCTTTCATTATGATTATAACTTCTGTAAGCGTTAGCCAGTTTCTAAAAGCAGTTGGTTTTCTTAACACCTTGTTTCAACCAAAGGCACCTGGAGTTTTGTCTTCAACAGATTTCTTAGCATCTTACTATCTCATCCAACTCCATCTGAATGTTTTGCTTTTTTGACTTCATCTTCAGCCAGATCTCTTTCTTCCGTCACACTATCCCAAATGAATTAAGTGTTCCATTGCTATATTTGAGTTTCAACATCTCGAGCTTTATGGCAAGGATGAAATCCCGACAGCTTTGTACCATGTCTTCTACTCCTGAAGATTGATATATAGCAGCAAACATTTTTAGTAAAGTACTATAGTTAGCTGTGTCTTACTTGTATCTTCATGGCTGGATTAGTACATGCACGAGCTGGAAATCTTGGTATTCAAAGCTTGCTACGAAACTCACCAAACTGTGACATACTATTCATAGACTCGATAGACAAGTCTATTGTAGTAAAACACCTTGAAATACTATTCATAGGCCCTATAGCGCAACTCTTTGGCTGCTAACAAAGTACTACAATTCTAACCTTGTCTACCAGCCAAAAACCGGCTTCAAACATAGAGTAACAACACATAAGTGTACTGCAATCACTACAAATGAGAGGGGCCAAGATTTTATCTATAAGAAAAGACAATTGCAGCATGCAGAGTGGATTGGAAGCTTAGGAGATCCTGTGCCATTTCGACATAATCCCTGGACACATCAATCCCTCTGAATCTGGCAATAATGACTAACTTCTCTAGCACTTGTGCATTCTAGAGCAAATATTGTACCAATGGCAGTACAAACTTACTTGCACTTAGTGGTCCATGTAAGTGAATGATATTGATGGCCAGATTTAGCAACGAGCAGTTAAAATTATGTCTCTGAATCCTCCTATTGTATCAATCTTCATTTGTGAAACCCGAGAACAGGTACTGCTGGAAAAGAATCCGCTATATCAACCAGTTATTCTCCTTAGAAAGAAGTTAAGAGACTCAAGGAGATGATTGTGGATAAAATAAGAATGTGATTAATATATAGATTCAAGGAACATGTCAAGTGCTAAGCAAATTTTACAAGTTGATGCATGCAAACAACAAGATGCTCGCCTACTTCCTTTTTGAACATCTTTTTCCTACAATTACAAAAAGACGACTGAAAAACTGGCTTAATCATAGAATCAATTTTGATAGCGACAACATGAAATTTCTGGCAAATCACTAACTCTGTCTTCCGCCTCCATGATTTTTCTCTTCATTTTCCTCTGCATTGCATCTGTTTACAATGAACTTGAGAATTTCAGTATAAATAACACAGTCAAAAGACTTCCAGAAATATCTAATGAATTATAGGACACTGCACTCAGGTCCAAAAGAATGGATTACTGAAAGGCACAAAAATTACAAGTATAGAACCTTTACTTTAGCTACTGAGTATTCCCTTTGCAAATATATATAACCTTTTTTATAACTATTTGTCTATCCTAAAGTATCATAGCAGTCTTGTCTTGTTACCACTTGCACTCTTAACATCTGCTTGCTTACACATGCAATCTGGCATTGGGAATGTGTAGAGGGAACTACTAGATTTCTTTAACTCAACCCCCTTTAGATCACTATGATGAAGCATGTCTTGCAATTGGCGTTTGAAGTCGTTCCACCTGATACCCGGGCTGTCAAACAAAAGAGCCAATTTCCTTTTATCAGGTTTGATTGTCTTTGCATGTCCTTCATTCAGATATCTTCTGTGACCCACTAAGAAGTGGGGAAAGTTGCCACCCTGAGTTGTGACAAAGGCTTCACTATAAAGACAAACTGTATAATCAAGTGCTGCCAACCTAGATGAGTGTCCCTCAAATGGAGCAAGTTCTTCTCTGGAAGCTAATGTATCCTTTGATTCCAGGCGCGGGAATATCTGTTTGAGTGGGGTCATATATTTCTCAGCTTTATAAATTTTCCCCGCGGCAACATAAAGTGAGGTGTTATTGTCAAACCCCATGCCTCTAAGCATCATGCCTACCTCAAGTGGAGTTAACGGGCACTTCCCATCGATTCGGTTTGCACCTGGCCTAATAACTCTTCCCCTTCGCCTGAATTTTCCTCTCCAACTTCTTTCACGGGCAATATCCATCTCATGTTTTTCTTCTTCCCCACCATCATATATACAGCACGAAAATGCAACCATGTCCTCTTCAAAGCGGAGGTGCACCGAGACATACCTCCCACTCGTTTTCAAGCTCCTTTTGACCATTCGATCAACCATCTTTGCTGCAAGCATGCGTATGGGCTCTGAAAACCTAAGCGCTTCGAAATTGCACAAACATCGCAGCCCTTGTATATTTGGAGGAACCGAGTGGGCCAATCTGTTTGAAAAAGGCGCAATGCGAACAGCCCCCAACTCCTTCAGCTTAGGCAGGACCTTTTGAAGATAATAGGTTGGACTGGACCATGCCTTTACTCTCAAGTTAACAATGCTACTTATATTATTATCAAACTGAAGCAGTACATCTTCAGGGAGTTGACTGACCACTTTCACATGATTTCTTAGTGCATATATGAAGAAGTCCTCATCAAATATGTCCCCGAACTTGCTAGAATCTCGCCAAACACTGTTTAAATGAAAAATTGGAATCACAAGAGTAGCATTCAGTAATCCTGCAACTGCTACAGCATCACATATCGATAACCTTTGTTGGTTCAGTCCACCATTCGCTTCGATTATGAGGTAGCCATTCGACTTTGGCAATTGATCAATGAAACCTTCTTGAGAAACAGTACAAGGCTTCCAAACTTGATGCAACTTGGGATTCCACACATTTGTTAACAAATTAGAGGATCCATTGTTGTGGGAATCCATGAATGGCCAAAGCTTATCAAAAACCTGTGGGCTACGGTAAAGTGATCCAGGTGGAGACACCTCAGTTGTAGCAGCAGATGCATCAAAAAAGCCTAAAGTACCCATATATAACAACATTCCAGATATATACAATAAAGGAGCAAAAAGTAAAACTCCTCTTCGTCTATATACAGCAGATACTATCATAAAACCTAACTTCTCCTGCAGTTTTAGGGAAATACCTCCTCCACTTCCAACCCCAAAGACAGCGCTACTGTTCTTATTCCGCCCATGACGCAAACGAGGGGACGATGGCGGAGAAACACCATTCCCAAGCCTGCTTAGGCCGTGCATATTTGTGGACGCAATTTCCAACTACAATATCTTACGATTGGGAATTTCTTCAAAACCACATAGACTGAGCTCAGAAATCAGATCAGTTGGTTGTTGATCTTGTTTTACTCTCAAAAACGGGAAGCAAAGAAGCCCAACACTAATTCAGAGGCGAATGTAGCGTTTTTGGCTAAAGGTAACTCAGAATTTCGAAACGGAAAATGAATATATATGTAAAACTACTAAAGTATTAGATCTGAACCCATAACTTTAACAGTACAATAAGTTCAAAGCTGAACTTCATCAAATTTAAATTGGCAATATGCCTCAGAACACAATCGATGAGAGAAATTGCTACGAAGGTGAAAATATTATTAGTGAACGGAGTTAATTGGGCAAAACAGTTGGGAACACTAAAATAATATTGATGGTGGTGGTGATGATGATAGTGGTGGTGGTGGGGGAAGTTGTAACTTTTAACTATATATGGCTGTCAAGACTCACCGACACTGACAGTGGGAGCCTTTTGATAACTTAGTGTGAACAAAAAGGGGAGAGAGAGAAAAATGAGTAATCGACCAATGGCTTGGATTAATTGGCGGTCGTTTGGTACGAGGCATAACAGTCCCTAACTAAAATATAATTCTTTTGAACTTAAAAAATTAAAATGTGTGGGAGAAAAAAATTGGGAATCAAAATATATGTAACGCCCAAGCTTGAGGCGTTATACTTTAACGGTCGTTTGCTCAGTTAAGTATTGCGCCCTAATATAAGGTACTATATATAAAGTCCTAACATACCGCGCGAATATAATTATGTGGGTCCACCAATAATTCTTCTAGGTTTAACTGACGTAACAACAATTCAACTGGGTATAATATCCATATTTAAGGCTCTATACCTCAAATAATTGTAGCCCTAGACTGGTTTTGTCTTATTTAAAGAGGTTAAGAATTTTGTAAAAATCTATTCATAAATATTTTCAAGTCTTCTGAAATATTTCTTCGTTAAGTATTTTGCATTTTGTCATAATGTCTGAAGAGAGAAGAATTAGGGTTTCATTATATTGGGGGGCTGAGGTTGTGGTGTCGAATAACTCGGTAAGCTATAGTTTATCTCGGTGTCATGTTAAGTTGGCACTTACAATGGAGTACGATACATTAGTATCGTTGTTATATAAAAAAAATGAGTGTGAGCAAACGTTCGGTGAATATTAAAGTAACCGGAAGATATATGTATTATGTGACTCCGCAAGGGGTTGCTTAATATGTTGAGTTTAACATCGTCTTCGATGAAACTATGAGAGATTTTTTGAGAACTCCGGATGAATTTCGGGAATTTCTTGTGATAAAACTGTTGGAACACATCAAGGCTGAAGACATTCGTCATCTCGGGCTCGACTCGTTGTCCGGGAAGCCAGATCTGTAACCTGTCGTCCGTACTCGTGCAAAGCGGCCGCTCCCTCGCTAGTATGTTGTTGCATCTGCAGTCCCAACTGGTAGAACAGATGTAGGCCAATAGCCTGCACAACATGTAAAATATTAATTACGGAACGGTAGGTTAACGTTATAAGTAAGTATACCAAATAACATACCAGTGTCTTGTGCCTCCCGGCGTACGGAACGTACCGACTGCCAGCGCGATGAAAGGGATTCCTGATGAAAAGTCTGGTAACACTGTGGTACCAGCCCATATACCCATGCTCTCCATCCGTACGGTCAGGTAGAGGGGGTAGCGGAATCAGGTCATGTCGCTGGTCCCAGATATCGATTTGCGCCTCTAGTCATGTCACATATGTCTGGCCAACTCTGGAACGATCATCTTGTTGGTAATCTGTCCTAAGACAAGCAGGCGGTGGAGGTACAAGATGCGGTCGACCAAACTGGCAAAGGATCACTCGGTGGCATGATGCTCGACAATATCGAGACATATCAACGGGACGGAAGAGCTCCACATAATTCGACCGGTCGAGCAATATTCGGGCAAACCAGTTATTAGCTCGTCGTTGTATGGCCTCCAAATGAATTATTAAGTAAAAATAGGAACTGTGAGTATACGCAACACATATAAAGCCAGGCCAAGTAAACTTAAGTATACATTTAATTGTGCGCCCTCTAGCAAATCCAACAAATCCCTGCAATAGGGGAGATTATGTCGAGCCTCGTACTCGCATCCGTATCCCCGCCTATTAACCCACCTCCTGGCTAAAGGGAGAAATGGCGGAGGTGGTACATCCAAAGCGACGAGTGGTAGAGGTGGTTGCAATTGCATGAACCGCTCCCAGGCCCAAACTTAATATACAATATGGACGCAAAATTTAAGGTATATTTTTACTATATATGTTATAATCACGAAAATAATTGACTATGTTTTCACCTGTAGCGGTGATAAAAATCTAGCAACGTCTCGTTGGGTGCCCATGCTAGCCCGGCACATCTTCCTATACAAGTAACCAAGAACAGTTGCACCCCAACTGTAATCAGGTAAATCATCTAGCCGTTCAAGATGATGAAGAAATCTCAAGCTGACTAGGTTTCCCGAAGTGTTCGGGAACAATACCCCTCCAAACATAAGCAGCATCAACAACCTCGTGTACAGGTTAATATGAAGATCTGGTGTATCATCCGTAATGTTTGCATGCATCGCCTCAAGATGCAGCCGGACGGGCGTCAACTGCAGACGACTAGCCCCGACCAATGCAGCCTCATCCACTGGCTGAAAACTGGTGAGCCGCTGCAACATCTCCAGGTACTACAATCCCGTATAATCTCTGATAGCATACGGTAAAACTATAGGATGTCCATCAACCGGCAACCCATATAGAATCTCCACTTCCTGAAGCGTGATAGTAGCCTCACTGATGGGTAAATGAAATGTGTTCGTCTATGGTCGCCACCGCTCTATCAAAGCCGTGATCAACGACCAATCCAGCTGCAACTAGCTGATCTCATAATCTTATAGAAATGCGTATCCTGAAAGCGTCTGACTATACGAGGATGAAGATGGTGGGCCCTAAGAAAGTCCCACATATCGTAAACTCTTCTAGCACGAAATGTCTGGGGCAATAATTTCCCCTCCCATATGTACGAAGACCTATGCCCGGCATGTAACAACAGTAGCTCTAGCGAGGCAAGTCCGGGATGCACAAGCGGAATCTCCATATCGACTACTGTAAATTAAACAATATTAATTAAAGTATTTTTCTTTTCCATTTCTTAACATCTTTAAATATATTACAATACCTTTAATATTTAAATTTATTCGATAATTTTACTATATTGTTAATTAGGATGATACATTTTCTATATTATATTTTATATTTTATATGTTACTTTAATATTATATATGTTAGATTACTATTTTACATGTTTGTTTATTATTTTATATGTTAGTTTTATTATTTTATATGTTTGTTAGTTACTCGCCTATTTTTTACTATAATAAAATTAAATAATTAATTTTGGTAACTATACAGGATTTAATTTTTAAATATTGGATTAATTCGCGGTCGTTTGGTATGAGGCATAAGAGCCTGGAACCAAAATGTGGTTCTTTTGGACTCAAAGAACTAAAATATGCGGAAAAAATTGGGAACGAAAATATATATAACGCCCAAGCTTAAGGCGTCATACCCTAACACCCGTTTGTCCAGTTAAGCATAGCGTCCTAATATAAGGTACTATATATATATTATGTGGGCCCACCAATAATTCTTCTGGGCTTAATTGACGTAACAATAATTCAACTGGGTATAACACCCATATTTAAGGCGTTATAGTTCAAATAATTGTACCCCCAGACTGGTTTTTTCCTTATTTAAAGAGGTTAAGAATTTTGCAAAAATCCATTCATAAATATTTTCAAGTCTTCTGAAATATTTCTTCGTTAAGTTATTTTGCATTTTGTCATAATGTTTAAAGAGCGAAGAATTAGGTTTCATTATATTGGGGGATGAGTTTGTGGTGGCGAATAACTCAGTAAGCTATAGTTTATCTCAGTGTCATGTTAAGTTGGCACTTACAATAGAGTACAATACATTGGTATCGTTGTTATGTAAAAACATGAGTGTGAGCAAACGTTCGGTGATTATTAAAGTAACCGGAAGATATCTGTATTATGTGACTCCGCAAGGGGTTGCTGTTATTCTGAGTTTAACATCGTCTTCGATTAAACTCTAAGAGATTTTTGAGAAATCCGGATGAATTTCGGGAATTTTTTGTGATAAAACTGTTGGAAATGTACATCAAGTCTGAAGACATTCGTCATCTCGGGCTCGACTCAATGTCTGGGAAGCCATATATATAACCTGCCGTCCATACTCATGCAAAGCGGTCACTCCCTCGCCAGTATGCTGCTGCATCTGCAGTCCCAACTGGTAGAACAGATGTAGGCCAATAGCCTGCACAACATGTAAACTATTAATTACGGAACGGTAGGTTAACGTTATAAGTAAGTATACCAAATAACATACCAGTGTCTCGTGCCTCCCGGTGTATGGAACGTGCCGACCTCCAGTGCGATGAAAGGGATTCCCGACGAAAAGTCGGGTAACGTTGTGGTACCAGCCCATATACTTATGCTCACCATCCGTACGGTCAGGTGGAGGGGGTGGCAGAATCAGGTCATGTCGCTGGTCCCAAATATTGATATGCGCCTCTAGTCATGTCACATATGTCTAGTCAACTCTGAAGCGATCATCCCACTGGTAATCTGTCCTAAGCCAAGGAGACGGTGGAGGTACAAGATGCGGTTGACCAAACTGGCGAAGGACTCGCTCGGTGGCATGATGCTCGACAATATCGAGACATATCAACGGGATGGAAGAGCTCCACATAATTCGATCGGTCGAACAATATTCGGGAAAACCAGTTATTAGCTCATCGTTGTATGGCCTCCAAATGAATTATTACGTAAAAATAGGAACCGTGAGTATACGCAACACATATAAAGCCAGGCCAAGTAAACTTAAGTATACATTTAATTGTGTGCCCTCTAGCAAATCCAACAAATCCTTGCAATAGGGGAGATTATGTCGAGCCTCGTACTCACATCACCTCCTAGCTAAAGGGAGAAATGGCGGATGTGGTGCATCCAGAGCGACGGGTGGTAGAGGTGGATGCAACTACATGAGCCGCTCCCAGGCCCAAACTTAATATACGACGTGGACCCAAAATTTAAGGTATATTTTTACTATATATGTTATAATCATGAAAATAATTGACTATGTTTTCACCTGTAGCGGCGATAAAAATCCAGCAACGTCTCGCTGGGTGCCCACGCTAGCCCGACACATATGCGTATACAAGTAACCAAGAACAGTTTCACCTCAACTGTAATCAGGTAAATATTCTAGCCGCTCATGATGATGAAGAAATCTCAAGCTGACTAGGTTTTTCGAAGTGTTCGGGAACAATACCCCTCCAAACATAAGCAACATCAACAACCTCGTGTACAGGTTAATATGAAGAACCGGTGTATCATCTGTAATGTCCGTATGCATCGCCTCCAGATGCAGCCAGACAGACGTCAACTGCAGACGACTAGCCTCGGCCAATGTAGCCTCATCCGCTGGCTGAAAACTGGTGAGTCGCTGCAACATCTCCAGGTACTACAATCTCGTACAATCTCTGATAGCATACGGTAAAACTATTGGATGTCCATCAACCGGAAACCCATAAAGAACCTCCACGTCCTGAAGCGTGATAGTAGCCTCGCCAATGGGTAAATTAAATGTGTGCGTCTATGGTCGCCACCGCTCTATCAAAGCCGTGATCAACGACCAATCCAGCTGCAACCACCCGATCTCAATAATCTTATAGAAACGCGTATCCTGAAGGCGTCTGACTATACGGGGATGAAGATGGTGGGCCCTAAGAAAGTCCCACATATCGTCTACTCTTCTAGCACAGAATGTCTGGGGAAATAATTGTCCCTCCCATATGTACGAAGACTTATGCTCGGCCTATAGCAACAGTAGCTCTAGCGAGGCAGGTCCGGGATGCACAAGTGAAACCTCCATGTCGACTCCTGTAAATTGAACAATATTAATTAAAGTATTTTTCTTTTCCATTGCTTAACATCTATAAATATATTGCAATACCTTTAATATTAAAATTTATCGATAATCTTACTATATTGTTAATTAGGTTGATACATTTTTCTATATTATGATTTTATATTTTATATGTTACTTTAATATTAGGCGGAATGACTTCCTGACCACTTAAACTTTTATCAGTTTGTAAAGCCGATATATGAACTTGTTCTTTTCCCATTTGAACACTCCAACTTGATGCAATGAATACTAATAAATACATTTGACTGTTGACTATACCTATGTGGAAGCGGCGCAGCTGAAATGGCTAAATTGTGTGCAAATCATGCTACAAAGGCGCATGGATAGTATTATTTTTATTAAAAAAGAAAAATAAAAATAAAAAAGAGACCTTTCCCTTTCCCCTTCTATTTTCCCCTTGTCTTCCCTATCAAATTCCCACCTCCATGTTCCCTCTCCCCCTTCTATTCTACCATATTAATAAAATCAAGCATTTTAATTTTGGAACATAGCCACTTCTGGCAAAACATAGAACACAACCCAAATAAAAGAAAAATCTCAGAACCTTAGAACACCCACAATGCACTCGCATAACTCCTACTAAGATATCAATACCAAACTCCAATAACCAGAAGAAAACTAGTTTTAATGCCTAAAAAATTAATCACTCACCACAACAAAGCCCTACACAAGAGCTACAAAAAATAATATTTAAGTTGACAGCCCTTCATTTGTTTCAAAATTTCCTGAAGAAATAATGGTCAAGAGATCTCCCCAAAGAACAAGCAAAGCACCGTTCCAATAAACTTTCAACTCCAGATGATATAGTCCCATCTCCAGATAGAACCTCTCCAGATTGCTATCCCTCCAAAATAGCCGCCGACTCGAGACCGGAGACAAGTTGCTCGATTAATTCATCAGAATTTTTATAAGCGCAAGACAAAGATAGTCGCCGACTTTGTGAAGAAGCAGTTGGAAACTCGCCGGATCTATCACTGTTGCAATCACTGAAAGCTGAGAAACTTGCGTTAATACTGAGATCGGTGAAGGTTCTTCCCAAATAGGTGAAATTCGATTGAACTTCATTCTCCATTATCAGAGCTTTTGTTTACAGTTCATGCCTAGGAGGTGAAGAATAAAAGAAGGGAAAGGGAAGAAAACATAGAAATTTAATAAATTAATTTTGGAAAAAGACAGGGCCCACAAATTGGGACCTTGAAAATACAGCTGTCAATAAAATGTGAATGAATGGATGATGTGGCTATATAAAATATTAAATTAAATCCATGCCAGTGGTAATTGAACAACACGCACCATTACAAGTGTTTATTACTAGTCATTTTTTCAAGTAAAGGTGTTCAAATGAAAAAAGTGCAAGTTCATATATCGGCTTTACAAACTGATACTAATTTAAGTGGCCGGGAAGCCATTTCGCCTTAATATTATATATGTTAGATTACTATTTTATATGTTTGTTTTATTATTTTATATGTTTGTTTGTTACTCACCTATTTTTGACTATAATAAAATTACATAATTAATTTTGGTAACTATAAAAGATTTAATTATTAAATATCCATATAACAATATTTAGTTTGAGTCCAAATGAACCACATTTTGGTTCTGGACTCGATATGTGAGACCCAGTAGCACCAAGGTATCCAATGTTCATGTGTTTATGATGAGAAAATTTTTTCGATTTATCACTCAACAAGTTTGTTATTTTATATGTTAGTCTATCATTTTATATGTTTGTTTATTATTTATTTTATATGTTAGTCTATCATTTTATATATTTGTTTATTATTGTTTATGTTATTTTATTATCTTATACGTTAGTTTTATTATTTTATATGTTTGTTTGTTGCTCACCTATTTTTGGCTATAATAAAATTAAATAATTAAGTTTCATAACTATACATAATTTAATTATTAAATCTTCATATAACATTACTTAGTTTGACAAATATTATCGTTTTCTCATGTTATTTTCTTACGTTTGTTGACTAGAATTGGATAGAGTTTATGTTTGAACTATCAGTTTTTTTTTTTGAGATATTTTTGGGTTTAACAAATACTTAAATTATTAATTTCAATAACTACAAAGATACTACGCTAAAGGGAACTACATTTTACTATGTTAAAAGTGCACTATATTAGGGCATAAGATACCACTATAGGGAAATAAAGTAACAATTTATCTATTTTACTAGTCTTTTAGCTAATAAATAATCTAAATTGGATAAAAATAATAAATTAATTTAATCAAAAAACAATCACGAAAAAATATATACCACAATAAAAAGTAACTAATTAATATTTTTTTTAACAGCTAATAACATTTTCTCTATTTTACTAATTTTTTTAGCACACTAATAATATAGTCAGGATAAAAAACAATAAATTAATTAAAGTGCAAAATAATCACGAAATGACATAGAGAACATTAAAAACAACTAATAGGCATCTTTTATACATGAGTTTTAACAAAAACTAAGTCGGAATACCTCGATTTTTATTTTTTTAAAACTTGAAGATTTGGTGATTTGGAGCCGAAACGAGCAACCCACTATGAGATAACGCCTTAGCTAGG
>ML412090.1:54138-92339 GCA_005239525.1 Nicotiana knightiana | reverse complement strand
AAACTCAGAATAGAATAAGATATCATTGCTCGTTCGAGAGATGAAGATCATTCCAGATCCAGATGTCCTGAATCAGATATAAGATCAGGTAAAACAAGTACGATCCTTACTTAGGATCCTCGGGACGCAATATTCGCCCCAGGTTCAAAAACACTAGGTCGGACTATAGATCACAAGGAAGAGACGTAGTCTCATCCTCGTCTAGATCTAGAAAAGATCGAGATGAACGACCTAGAGGTAATACTCAAATTGGGGATCATACCTTTAATGTAAGTACTACTGAACTTGTCTCAATATTGAGGAACATGGGAGACAAGGTTAAGTGGCCCAAAGAGATGCGGTCAAATCCAAGTAGAAGGAACCCAGATCACTGGTGTGAATTCCACAACGATCATGGGCACAAAACTGCGGATTGCATATTTTTACAAGGTGAAGTAGAAAATTTATTGAAACAGGGCTATTTAACAGAATTGTATAATGATAAAGGTAAACAGGCATATATGAGGAACAGGTAGGAGCCCCCAAAGCCTCCTTCTCGAAAATGAACCGTCAACGTGATACACGGAGGTGAAGAAGTAAACGGAAGTATCTGCAAAACAACCACAATGTTCACAATTGTACATGGGAAACGGGGTCGTGAAAATATTGGAGAAGACGATATAACCTTTGATGATGCATATATCGGCGGATTAATGCTTCCGCACAATGATGCTCTGGTAATATCTTTACTTATTCATGACACTAACGTAAAAAGAGTGTTGATTGATCCAGGCAGTTCAGTCAACATCATTTTGCTAAGAGTCGTGGAATAAATGCTACTGGGGAATCAAGTAATCCCAAGGGTACGAGCCATATCGGGGTTTGATAACTCTACGGTTAAAACAAAAGGAGAAATTGAGCTTAGCACTTATGCTGAGGGGGTGATCCAAAGTACCAGGTTCCAAGTCATCGATACTGACATGGCTTATAACGTGATCATGGGAAGGCCATGGATCCACGACATGAAAGCGATACCCTCCATGTTGCATCAGGTAATTAAATTCCCCTCTGAATGAGGGATTCAAAAAATCAAAGGCGATCAGCAGACCGCAAGAAATATAAACCATGTGGTACACTACAACAAGAAAATAGAGGTGGAAGAGTTACGAGATAAGGGAATCTCCCAAGCAGGTAACGCCGTCCAAACAAGCATGGAAGAAATTACTACCCAAATAGGTACGGAAGGTATTATTGCTGCAACGTGTACGAAAGAAAATACTTACGAGAAGGAGAATCAAGTTACCACGGAAGGTGTACTATACCACACAGATGCAGATTCAAAACCGGACGTCATTTTTGAACCGGAGGAAGATGAACACATCAAAACAACTACGGAGGAGTTCGAAGCTGTTCCATTATCTGAAAAAAATCCTGAGCAGAAAGTGTTAATAGGCACAAGGCTAGGCCCCGCTCGAAGAGGTAAGTTAATTGATTATTTAAAGGCTAACGCAGACTGCTTTGCGTGGTCCCACTCAGATATGACAGGCATCCCACCAGAAGTGATGACTCATAAACTAAANGCTAGCAAACACCGTGGTAGTACCTAAAAAGAATGGCAAGTGGAGAGTATACGTAGATTATACTGACTTAAATAAAGCATGCCCCAGAGATTCATCCCTATTGCCACATATAGATCAGATGATTGATGCCACAGCAGGTCATGAATTATTGAGCTTCTTAGATGCATATTCTGGTTATAATCAGATTAAAATGAATCCCTCAGATGAGGAAAAAACTTCCTTCATTACAAACAGGGGGACTTACTGTTATAAAGTTATGCCTTTTGGCTTAAAAAATGCTGGAGCCACCTATCAAAGGTTAGTGACTAAAATGTTCCAAGAACATCTTGGAAAGACGATGGAAGTCTATATTGATGATATGTTGGTAAAATCAACACAAGCACAAGACCATTTCCAGCATCTCTCTACTGCTTTTGATATTTTACGTAGGTATAATATGAAGCTAAATACAGAGAAATGCGCTTTTGGAGTGCAATCAGGTAAATTTTTGGGTTTCCTTGTATCAAACAGAGGAATAGAGGTAAATCCCGCTCAAATTAAAGCTATAGAGGAAATACCTGATATTTTAACAAATAAAAAGGAAGTTCAAAGACTAACAGGGAGAATAGAAGCTTTAGGAAGGTTTATTTCTAAGTCTTCCGAAAAAAGTTTTAAGTTCTTCTCAGTTCTCAAAAATCAGAATCAGTTCGAATGGACTGAAGAATGTCAGTAAGCCCTCAAGAATCTGAAGATTTATTTATCGAAACCACCACTGCTTTCAAAGCCAAAAGAAGGGGAGAGATTTTACATCTACTTGACTGTCTCAGAAATTGTTGTAAGTGCAGTATTGGTAAGAGAAGAAAAGGTAAACAATCACCTATCTATTATGTAAGTAAAACTTTGCTAGATGCTGAGACTAGATATCCACATCTGGAAAAGTTAGCCTTAGCTTTAATAATGGCATCTAAAAAATCACGACCATATTTTCAATGCCACCCAATCATTGTTGTGACCTCATATCCTTTAAGAAATATTCTGCATAAATAGGAATTGTCAGGAAGATTAGCCAAGTGGGCCATAAAGTTAAGTGAGCATGAAATAATCTATCAGCCTAGGACTGCAATTAAGTCTCAAATACTCTCTAATTTTATTGTTGACCTTAGTAATAGCATTATACCTGAAGTAGAAAAAGAGTTACAACTCTTTAGCGGTGCTAATCCAGGCCTATGGACCTTGTTCACCGATGGTTCTTCAAATATAAAAGGTGCCGGCTTAGGCATAGTCTTAATATCACCCACGGGTGAAAAGACACGGCAAACTATCAAGTGTTATCCTATGACTAACAATGAAGCAGATTATGAAGTTGTTATTGCAGGGATTGAACTCGCATGGGAGCTCTCAATCGAGAAAATTGTGATCAACAACGACTCCCAATTTGTAGTAAATCAGACATAGGGGACTTACATCGCCCGAGAGACTAGAATGAAACAGTATCTTGAAAAAGCACGAGAGCTCGTGAGACAATTCAAAACATGGAAGGTAATGCAAATACCTAGAGAGGAAAATGCAGAAGCAGATGCATTAGCTAACCTCGCAGCAGTCACGGAAGTAACAACAAAGATAATGCAATTGTCGTCCAACTATTTTATTCAATAATAGACCAGGACAGGAATGAGGTAACTTTCAACAACTTAACCTGGGACTGGAGAAACGAAATTCTTAATTTTTTGCAGAATGGCACCGTACCTGAAGACAGGAAAGCAGCTCAAGCACTTCGCCGCAAAGCTGCACGGTACTGCCTTATTCGCAACTCACTTTATCGCAAGATGTTCGGAGGACCCCTAGCTAAATGCCTCGGACCTAACCAAACGGAATTTGTGATGAAAGAAGTCCACGAAGGACACTGTGGAAATCACTCAGGGGCGAGATCCTTAGTGAAAACCCTAATCAGAGCTGGATACTATTGGCCTAAGATGGAAGAAGAAGCCGAGAACTTCGTATCCAAATGTGACAGGTGCCAAAGGTTTGCCAATAACATGCATCGACCAGTGGAACTATTGCATCCGATAATATCCCCATGGCCTTTCATAAAATGGGGTATGGACATAGTGGGACCTCTTCCCACAGCTAAAGGACAGGTACGGTATTTACTCGTGCTAACCGACTATTTTACAAAATGGGTAGAGGTAGAAGCGTTCAAACAAGTGCGAGAAAAGGAAGTTAAAAGCTTCTTATGGCGAAACATAATATGCCGCTTTGGAATACCAAAGGAAATTGTGTGCGATAATGGACCGCAATTCATAGGCTCGCAAATCACAGAATTTTTTGAAAGTTGGCAAATCAAACGGATCACTTCAACGCCGTACCACCCCGTGGCTAAAGATCAAGCTGAGTAAACGAATAAGGTCATCATCAATAATCTAAAGAAGCGGCTGGATAAAGCCAAAGGAAATTGGCCTAATGAGTTACCAGCGCTACTATGGGCATATAGAACAACTTCAAAAATAACCACGGGATAAACTCCGTTCGCACTTGTTTATGGCTCAGAAGACTTATACTTGTTGATATTGGCAAACCAAGCATAAGGTTCTCAACAACCATGGAGGGAGAAAACGACGACGAATTGAGGACCAACATGGACCTGCTCGAACCACGGAGAGAAGCAACATTGATACGGATGGTAGCTCAAAAATAAATCATAGAGCGTTATTACAACCGTAAAGATCATCTCAGGTACTTCAAGATTGGGGACTTCGTCCTAAAAAAAGTGTTTCAATCAACGAAAGAAGTAGGTGCATGAAAGCTAAATCCAAAATGGGAAGGACCTTACAAAATCCGAGGCATAGCTCGGAAAGGCGCCTATGAGTTGGAAGCTATGGACGGCAGAGTTCTACCAACAAGTGGAACGCCATCCACCTAAAGAAGTATTACTTCTAAAGGAAAAGAATACCCCCGTCATGTATCACACGTTCGATTTTATTTTGAACATTTAAAAAATTTTACTAACTTTTTTAGATGATAGTCATAAAACTAACCCATCACCAGATGATGATATTAGACCTGCAAATACGCGAGGAAATAACACAATTTCCGGTCTAGGGTTACACTTTCTGATGGACGTTTTAAAAGGGTTAAGCAGTCATCATCTAAAAAACTATATACCTTCGAGTCCGGAATGTTTTTCCTTTTCAGGAAAAGGACCACAAGGAAGGAATAATCAAGTGCTCGAGATTTCATTCTTCAAAGCTCAAACACTTGGGGGACTATACAGTATGGAAGGCTAAGACGAAGCAAAGAAGACTATCAGAAAGTCAAAAGCTCGAGCCTGAAGACCCATCTACCCAACGAGACAAGTGACACGAGCAGAATCGAAAGAAATCAAAAGAGCCATCCAAATACAAAGCCTAATGCAAAAAGCAAAAACCTTCGAACATGTTCAGGTTGAAAGGCAAAATATTAGTCACGAGAAAGAAATGTACATCTTTATACTCATTCAAAAAATTGTTCTCAAATAAAAAAGTTATGGATGAAAGATCTAAATCCTTGTATTTGTTCAAGAAACTGTTATCAAATAAAAACAGTTACGAATAAGAAAACATTTCCCTCGTTCTTATTAGAAAACTGTTTCCAAAACAGTTGCAGGTAAAAATCCCAATCTTTATAAAAACTGTTACTAGTAAAAAATAGTTTTTTCCTTATATTAATATCGAAAAACTGTTACACATGAAAAACAGTTACGAAATGCAAGAGTACATCAAATCTGTTAAACAAAAACAGTTGCAAACATGAGTTTTAGACGATAACCAAACACATGTAAAATGTCATGGAAGTTCAAACAAAAAACTTTCCTTGGAAACATTCTTAAACATGTGTAAAATTCCTATCACTCTATTTCATTATCATGAAGTTGAGACGTCTTCTTCATGTCAATTATAAATGGCCATCTTCCATAAACTATGCCTATTACAAAAAGGCACACATTTAATATGACACTGTGCCTATTACAAAAAGGTACCAATAGTCTAAATCATTCCACATGAAAAACTCGGAGGTAAAACTAAAACCTCGAAAAATGAAGCATGCAAAAGACTTAAAGAGTGAAACAGAAACTCAACAAAAAGTCGAACTAACATTAATATATTAAAACGGTTAAAACTAAGTATTAACTTATACTTAGCTGTATAAAATTTTTATATACATTGTGGTGCCCCTAAGTTTTCATTTGGAGACTTTAAAGAAATCCAAATTTACCCCCGATGGGACTGGGGGTAACCACCAATTGATACAAAGAAAAGAAAAGGGGGGATGAACCAACTAAATTTCTTCAAGAGAGGGGTTGACTTCACCGGCAGAAGGAGTGGGAGCAACAAGGGATAAAGAGGCATGAGTGGCTGGAATCTCACCATCAGGTGAAGAGAGGTTATGACCTTGTTGAGCCTTCTCCATGGCTTCCTTAGTTTTAGCTATTTCAGCACTAAGGTCAAAACCCTCTTGACTCATTTCCATCAATGTGTCAAGGCGAGAATTCATGTACGCCCAACTCACATCGACAACAGCCACCTCTTCAAGATCTTCATAATCCTTTGCCCATACTTGAAGCTCATCTCTCAATCCGTCCTTCTCCGCTTCCGCAGCTTCATGGGCGGCCCTTAACAGTACAATCGACTCCTCTAAAGTTTGAGCTTTGTCTAAAGCCTTACGAAGGTCTTCTTGAGTACGAGTGAGTTATTGCACGAGCTCGCCTGAGTATTCCTCCTTCTGCCCCAACAAGTTTTTCAAGTCTCTAATCTCCTCTGAGGCACGGGACAACTGCTCAACGAACGAAGATTCCAGAACACTCTTGCCTTTATCAGCTTGACTGGAAGAAGCCTTCTCTACTTCCAGTTCTGCTGCCATGAGTCTCATCTGCCGGTTCAACGTACTCCTTTCCTCTTCTAAAGCATCCATGTCTATCCTTAGGCTATCATAATGTGCTTTCCAATTATCAACATCGGCCTGCAACTCTTTTGTCTCCTGGCCCGTGTTTGAAATCCTCTTCATAAGCTCCATGCCTATAAGTTTAATCTACAAGAAATAAACCAGTCAGATATGGTAAATTTCATATACGAAAATGAAAGAGGATAACTTGCATCATACCTTCAAAGAAGTATGCACGACCTCATTGGCCCATGTAAGAGCATCGTGGCTGGCTAGCTTTGCTTTCTCAGAGGGACCTATCAAAGGATTGAGCCACACTTCGGGCTCACCTGTTTTCTTGAAAAGATTCCCCTCAGTTGGAACCTCTATTACCACCTGCCGCATCTCTCTGCTGGAAGACCCTACTTCCCTAACGGAAGGCATGGAAGCAGGCAGAGATGGAACAACAACATGCACGGAGGGTTGAGGAGATGGAGAAGCCACGGGCAAAGCAACATGCACGGAGGGTTGAAGAGTCGAGGAATTTACGGTCAAAGCAAAAGCAGAAGCCGAAATAGCCAAAGGAACAGACGAGACAGCTTCTCTCAAAGAAATAGGAAAGACAGCAGTCAAAGGGACATCGTCAGGAGCGGGATCAACACCCTCATGAATAGGGAAATGTGAAACATCATCAAGGACAAAGGGCTCAATCACAGACACGAAAGGCAAGGTTAAGGGTGTAAGCTCATCATCTGAAACCACCCACCTTCTCCGTGGCCTGTGCACTAAAACACCCTCTTCTTCTTCTTCTACGGAACGAGACTCACCAATATTCCTCTTCGAGGAAGATGAACCAACAATAATTTCTTGGTCCTGAGCCAAAGACATCTTCGGGATAGATGAAGCAGACACCCCACGAGCGGAGAACCCTATTAAAAGGGAAAAAGTTAAACGACAAAGAAAGAAGAGACTCGAGTAAGGAAATAAGCAAGAACAAGAGCTTCACTTATCGTGGGTCTTTACATGCCAACCATACCTCCCAGCTAGGTACTTCCAAGATCTCTCTTCTAAGGGAGATACAGACAACAATTTTTCTACCCAATTACGAATACCGGAGACATTCTCAACAATATTTGATATTTAGCTTAAAGTGTATATATTTCTATGTATATCGCCTCATATTTTACTTTTCTTTAGTGAGTTTTAGATGTTAAATATGATGATTTATATTAATTTGAAGTGTTTTTTATGTTTAGGAATGATTCGGGATCAATTAGGGGCGAAACGCGCGAAATTAGAGCCAAAACGGACGAAAATCGGACAAACCGGAAAAATGGCGATTTTGGGCGCCACAGGCAGCGCCCAACCCTACCTGTGGCGCTGGTGGCAGAACACAAAATTGGGGCAGCGCCCTGGTGGGCGCCCGACGCTAGCCAGGGCGCTGGTGATGAGAAGTTTGTCTTATTTTGCTCAGGACACGGTTATTTCGGCCCTAAACCTACCCAACACGTATAAAAGCAAGTCTAAGCTTATTTTTGAAGAATCTAACATACTTTGAAGGGGAAATCACGTGGAGGAACACACACCACGCTTGAAGGAGGCTTCTACCTGGATTTTCTTCTCTTCTCTTCCTTTAATTTCATAGATTATTAGTTCTAGAGTTTTGGGTGCTACATGAACGTTGTAGTTTGAAGCTTGAATTGTTCTTATTATTTATCATATTGAATTATTTATTCAATCTTGCGCTTAATTATTTTATTTTTTAATCACCAATTGAATACTACCTACAAATCTAGGATTGAACTCGGGAGAGGGAATTCTAGATTGCATATAAGATTGGGTAGAGCAAGATCTTAACTCTTCAGGGGAGCAGATTTGCGGTTAGGTATATACCTAATCTCCTTGCTTGATTATTATATGGAAATTATTAATGCGTTCTTGTTCATCCTAATTTCATAGGAATATAGGCGTTAGGTTAGCTTGAATAGACGAGTAGTACTTCGGGAGAAGGCTACGAGTAATATAACCTCGTCAATCAATAAGATAGATAAATCAATTTAGGTGGAAAACTCAACGGGATTGTTAGCCAACCCATAACTCTAGAATATCGTCTCTCATTGAATTCGTCTCTAAAATTTCGCCAACTTGTTTCTTTAATCTCTTAATTTGTTACTCTAGATTAATTTTAGTTAAATATTCATACTTTAGTATTCACTTGAATAAATTAATTGTTTGGGTTTAATTTAGTTGATAGTTAATCACAAGTCCCTGTGGGTACGATATCTGGACTTACAATCCTATATTACTTGTCGACCACATATACTTGCGTGTGCGTTTGGGACCAGCAGTATTCATGATTGCTGAGAGAAGAAGAAACAGATACGGTGTTAATAAAACATCTCAAGTCAAAACGAGAAAAAGTAAATAAATGTGAGCTAAAGCATACTCACGTGCGCGATTCCACTTCTCAGGGAAGGGAAGATTTTCTTCACCCACTAAACCAACAGTGGGTACAACAACATACCGGAGGTACCAACCCCTATCCTTATCATCTCCAGGGGTTACCAGCACTCTTTTGCTTCTAGCAGTCAGAGTAAAAACCCCTTCACGAAATAAGGTAGGAGAGTAGAGATGAATAAGATGGTTGAAAGTAAAAGGAACCGAGGCTAAAGAAGACAAACTCCTAAGACATGCGACAACTCGCCACACAAGCGGACCAACTTGTCCTAAGCAGATATTGAAAAAACGGCAGAACTCAATTATGACTGGGTCAATGGGGGTTCTAAACCCTAGAGTGAAAGGGTACGTATAACCAAAAGAATATCCCGTCTTGTAAGACGTTATTCTTTGATTACTATTCGGAATATAGACAGGGAAGTCAGACCTCCAAAAGCACTCCCTACGAATAAGGGAAATTTGACCCTCAATTATAAGGGTTGAATATCTTTCGACACTTTCAAGAGAAGAAGATTGGTCTACACGAACTTGACTATCCCTAACAAAAACAAACTCAACAGGGAAAATTTCATCGACTCCAGGTTCACGAAGGCGTTCGCCTCTACCTCTAGACGAAGACCGAGAAACCCTAAACCTTGGAGAAACTAGAGATCTAGTGGAAGGAGAAGGAACTATCTGAGAAGAAGAGGAGCCCCTCGAAGGAGTGGATCCTAGACTTCTAAGTCTACCACCCCTCCGACTCCTAGTCGGAGCAGAAGATGGAGTTAAACTTTCAATATCTATTGCTCCCTCAGGTTGGTTTGAAGAAGACATGTTTACAAAGGCAAGAAGAAAGTTCTTTACAAAAGATAAAGTTAGAAAAGTGTTTCGTAGAAGCAAAAAAAAGAAGAAAGGTATTTATACTTGAGGACAACCGGTAATCATGGGAAAAAAAGAAAGAAAAATAATGATGAAAATTCATAATTGAAGATGTCACATCGGGACTGGCACAGCCGCAAAGAGCCCTAAAAGGTGCCGAGTAAATGCAGAACCAATCCGAAAAGGACACGTGGTATGAGCATTAAATGGAAGTGGAAAACGACGCCTATGGTGCAAAAAAGGATACAAGGATTCGAGGAAAGGCGGCGGCAAAATATTCCCGCCATAAATGAATATCCACTTACCAAATATTAATCGTTAAATATATGGTAAGTGGGGGGACTATTTGTATTGGTAAAAAAGAGTTTCACACGTGAGCCAACTTTTGACAACTCAGCCAGTCACGTGGACATAGAAAAACGCGACAACTGGATGTGATTCTTTGAGGAGGTACGGTACAAAGAGGCACGATTCAGTAAACCCTCGAGCTTATCAGCCACGGGAAACTCAACCTGATCCAAACAGGGGAGAGGCACAGTCAGAATGAATCTAGACAAAGCCACGGGCAGATTCAAAGACCCATAATTGATTACTCGAGCGTTATGTAACCGTACCCCAATTACCGTTATCCTTTGTATCGCCTCATTAATATCATAATTAGTCATTAATGAACAATCATAGCAAGCGTTGTACGTTATAAGAATCTCCTACATAAGGGAGGGGAATACAGCTTGTAAAGGCATCTGATTCTCGAATATAATTGACTTTGCTTTTCTGTTTCTGCAATATTGTCTGTTATTCATTTTTCTCCATTTCCTTGATTATCAGTAACCCGTGTCCATCTTAAAAATAAGCTTTAGTCAAAGGGTTTAATTTTTTGGTTAAACACTAGTGATAATGAAAGGACTTTGTGACATATAATTTACTAGTCACTGTTTATGTATGTAGAAGATCTGCCTATCAAAGATTTAGTACTGCTATGTAAATCTTTTTGGCGCTCCTATAAAATTGAACATTTAGTAACCTTACAACAATTTATTAATAAAACATGCAATGGTTTACTTTTCTTATGGCACATTCACTTTTTCGGACTTGTGAAATCCAACTCCAAGTGAACCTCAGAATAATTGGATATAAATAATTGTTTATATCCAACAACACTTTTCTGACCAAATTAATTATGGTCAAGTATCTATAGGCCACGTCCTAACGCCTCCAGAAAAAAAAATGTGAAAGGAGTATTCTGTTGTGTATTATAATAATGACATAGTCATCATTAAATTGATATGTGGATAATTTCTACAACATGACATACTTTATATAGAAAAGGATTTATTCTGATAAGTCTATTTTCTATAGAACAAATATACATATAAAAACAACTATACTTCTCTTATTTTTCTTTTTACTCGGCAATCTCAAGAAAGCATTTAACATTAATTTGTTTGTTTTCTAAATTAAAACTCAATTCGGTTATCCAATTTTTGGCACACACAAAAAAATATTAGCGCCTGTTTCAAACAAAGATTAGCGGTAACGAAGCATATATCATGGTGGCAGCAACTAGGAGTAAACAATGTTGGCTCTGATACCATTGTTAATAAAATTCATTAAGAATAGGAATTAGAATCATGTACCTGTTACGCAGCGGAGTAAAATCACAACCAAGAAAATTTGCCCCTAAATCCAACTTTGATTCTCTTGGAAAACAAAGTATAGTTCCACCAACTAAATATCTTTCTTTAAGTGTGTTTTACAAAAGAAGGATAAAACTCTTCTCTGTTAAAGAAGAAGATTGATAAGAAGAAGATTGACAAGAAGACAGGCTCGTTCCTTTTCTTGGATTTTCTCTGTAGGAATAGAAAGTCCAAAATAAGTTTTTAAAGAGAACTAAATTAACTACTTTGAGAAAACAACTCTTAACTATACCCAAACGTGTAGTAACTTCTCCAAATAAGTTATTTTATTCTCAAACTCTATCTCTTCCCAAATGGGTTGGGTCAGCCCATATAGAGCGACCCGATATCCGAATTTAATACCCAACATGAATATTATGAAAATTTTAAAGGCCATTTTTTGTAAGTTATTGACTCAACATTGGTCATTTTTAGAGTTTATATTGTTAATCATTAATTTATTTTTGTAGGAGTTATAGGCCAACCTCTTCATTCCTATATTTTTAAAAGACTAAAAGATTTTAAATTTTAAATTTGTTTTATTTAAAGATGTATCATGATAAAAGTATTTTTATTTGTCTTTGGTATTAGAGCACAAAATAGAAACTATTTTAAAATATCCCTATAAAACTTTGAGAATTTTTATATGGTAGGACATATCTTTCATTGAGCTAGCTAATTAGAATCTATAAACATATTTTCAGAAAGTTATACTTTTTTATAGTTCAAATACATCATTTAATATTATTTATGTAAATTTTTAAAAAGTTCACTCATCAACATGGAAAACACGTATAAAGCGCCTATTGAATTGGTAAGTAAATCATAGGGGTGTCAATGGTTCGGTTCGGCTGTTTTTTTATAAAATTTATACCATACCAATTTTTCAGTTATTCTATTATGTATAACCAAAATTAGACTTTTCAAAATCGTACCGCTTATGTCGGTTTCTCTTCGGTATCGATACAGTTCTGTATTTTTTCAAATGTCACAAGTAGAAGTTAAATGCGATAACATACTTACTTTTATAGGACATAACAAGACTCTCTAGATATTTAATTTTTACCGTTTAAAGGATGATGGATTAAAAAACATGAAAGATAGTTAGAATATAGATTCATCAACTACTCTACAGCAGCATAAAAGAAATTAAGCAAAGAAAAAAGCGAATATAAATCACACGAATGTAAAGATATTAACCAAGCTAAGACTCAAGAATAAAGTCTATAAAAGATTAAATATTCAAAAAGATAAATCTAAATAATATGAAAGGAAAGATTCAATACATTGTAGTTTGCTACTCATAATCCCTATAGTACTTTGTATCTTGCTAGTGAATATGATGACAATAATTTAGTTTCAGTTGGAATAGCATAATAAATTTAGGAATTATGATTTAAAGTATAATTATTTGTTGGCTTCTAACCATAATTCCAAGACCCAAGGTAAAATATATTACTTTATTATTTTTAAACTTAATGTATAAATATATTTTTAACATAGAAATTTATTCGGTACAATTAGATATTATTTCGGTTTATTTTCATAAAATAAAAAATTTATCCTAATTATCGGCACGGTTATAAATTTTTATAAAAACCAGAGATTTTATTAGAAAAAACTTAAAAATTATTTCGATACATTATGATCGATCAATTTAGTCCGTTTTTAAATATTGGTTGACACAGGTAATGAACCATATAACCATCCAAACAAGCTAAAAAGCACCCACTGAAATTACTAGACCCGTATTGACGAATCCACGATAAAAGAAAGAAGCGCCACGCACCAAGTCCAGAAGCATCAAGATTTAATGGCAAATCAAAGGATGATGAACCATTTTCAGTAGAAAAGAAAACGGAAGAAACAAAGTATATACATCCGCCTCGGATTCTTCTTCCATCCTCGCCGTTTGCCGGAAGAAGCGATAAAGATGGTGACGTCAGCTATAGTGAACACATACCCACTCTCTAGCTATACCTTTGGCACTAAAGAGCCTAAAATGGAGAAGGACACTTCCGTTGCTGATCGCCTTGCTCGCATGAAACTCAAGTACATACGTTCCTTTTTTCCTTTGTACCAAATATTCCCCTTAAAACCCTAGATAAAACCCGCTTTATAAATAAGGCGGGTTGGTTATATTAAATTTTCAATATTTATTGTGTTCCTTTTGGTAATTTGCCTTAACAATATTGTCTGCAGCTACATGAAGGAGGGTATGAGGACTAGTGTTGACGGAATTCTTTTGGTATGTTTCTCCATCCTTTATCTCTATTTAAATGCTTCTTCTAGTTTTCCTTAGCTCTAAATCTCACTCCTTTTTTTTATATTTACTAGAGGCGGATCCAAGATTTAGAGCCTGTTTGGACATAAGGGATTTTTCCCTTTTTTTCCAAAAAAATTTCATTTTTTTCTATACAATTTCTAATTTTCATTTGAAGATGCATTTTGAAAATTTTCTAAAATTTAAAAAACTCCAAAAAGTTGTTTTTCAAAATTTTCACTCAAATGACTCACAAAACAATCCAAAATTATATTCATGTCCAAACACAACTCTAAATTTCAAATATCATTTTCACTTGAAATTTTTTTTCACCTTTTTTTGGAATTTTACAATTCTTATGTCCAAACGCCCACTTAGTGGCTGTGGGTGATGCAAACTAACCACTAACGAAAGAGATTGAATTAGGCTGTACATTTAGCCCGTTCAATCCATTTTAAATTAGTTCTATTTGATGTGCACAATTTTTGGTTCATGAATAACTGCGTGATCACCGAATCGAATATGTTTTATCCAATTTAATCTAATTCTCTTGATTCAATGTGATTAAAAAGTATAAATAAAAATAAAAATTTAAAATTAGCAAGTACACCCCTTCAAATATATATGGTTAGATTAATATTATCTCTATCGATCCTATAATCGTTCTTAAAAAATTTGGAAATCAAGGAAAAAATAACAGTAGATGGATAAAAAGAGAAATTTTTTTAATCACATTCAAGTAAAATTTTGAAGACCTAGAAAAAGAAAACTGAAACAATTTAGTAAATGATAAAAATGGGTTCAAAGAGGAGGAAATACAAAGATAAAGAAATAAAGAAAAGGAGCAGAAAGAAAAGAAAGAAGGGGGAACAAAATAAACTAGAATGGGAACGTATACATTGAGTATCGATCGTGGATCTTGTATCTGGGAGTTTGGCACATTAACCACGGCACCTAGAGTCCAATTGTGAATGCGGGTGCCACCCCTTACATATATAGGCGTTTTGTGAGCATCCGGGTGGCATGGCACCCCTCAATCCAATACATAGATCTGCCCCTGTTTACTACTATCAGTTTTTTCCAATTCCTGAAATGGAGACAGTGTTCGTAGATTTGACTTAGTCTTTAGAGAAAAATGACGTACATATAGATGATATGTCCACATATGACTAAGGATGCAAGTAGTACATCTAGATGATAACGAAGAGAAGATCGCCTGAAATAGTTTCATCCGCTCCTACGTATACTTCCATATGCATCGCCCCGTAGATGCAACACTATGATGATTGAAGGTACTGAAATAATGCAAGGTAGACAACAGAAGTTGCCGCAACAGAAAAAATTACAATCTGTCAAACCAAGATGGATTAGTAATAAGCACAATGGAAGTAAAGGATCTACATACTGCTCTTTTAGTTGGGGATTAAAGCTTAATTGTTGTTATCTCACGCTAGGTTCACTGTTATCTAAGTATGTTAAGTCTGGTTATAGATTCTATGTCAATACACGGATAAATGTGAGATGTAAATTACTTCTAGTTTTAGAGAACCTCTTGAATAGAGCAGAATGAATTAATAGGATTTATATAACCTACGTTAACTAATTTGGGATTGAGGGATAATTGATTGGTCTTGGGAGTCATCTCCCATACTTTTCTTACAATTGGTGGAACTGGTGAACCATGCAAGTGGGCTAGAATAAGAGGTGTAGGCAGAGGGCTTGAGTACATGTTTTCATTGATCAAACCTTTTCTTCAGTTTGGTGGTGATTGAGTAGTAATTTCCTTGTTAAGGCTGAAGATCATTTATGCTTTTGAATGTAGGTTTACATACTTTTTGTGATATATCCATGACACAGATGACTTTCAATGCTTTAACTGGCGAATAAATGTCCGGAGGTAGGGAGTGGGAAAATACTTACTCCTGGATGGATAAATGGCTAGGCAGCAACCAAAAATGCTTTGAAGATAGGCACAGCACTGTCCAGAACATGGATGCAGTTTTTAGTCCTTTTATATTTTTGGTGTAAACAGGAGCATATGGAAGAAGGAAGATCATGAATCTTTTTGTTGATGTCTTAGGATCCTTGCAAGAGATTAAGGATTAGAATATTTCCTTCTAGTCCACTCTGTAATTATGAATGACTAATATTTATAAAACAATTGTTACCTTCTCAAAAAAAAAATGGCTTGGTAGCAATAGCTTAAAGGAGAAATTTGCGATCTATTTATGTCTGTGAACAACCCTGAAGCTGCTGTTAGCCAACTAAGAGGGATGTATGAAACATAACACTCAGAAGCCCCTGCCTAGGCTGGAGATTGAAAGGATGCTGAGTCTCAGCTAAAATTCAAAATGTGCACATAATGGGCAGGAAAGGGACTACCTGCAGTGGGGAGAAAAAGAGAGGAAGCTTTACAGTGAAGGAATTTTATGGAAAATTAGTTAGGGCAAAATTACTGAAGATTGGCCCTGGAAATTAATTTGGAAGATAAAAGCACCCAGAGAAGTAGTTTGTTTTGTATCGTTAAAATTTTTGGGAAACATGTTTAACTCAAGAAAGTTTAAGAAAAAGAGGTGTAGCAGTCTGCAACAGGTGTTATTTATGTTTGACATATAGGGAGAATATAGGTCATTGGTTTTGCATTGTCCTGTAGCAAAGATGGTTTGGGACTTGCTTTCCTGCATTTTTGGTGTAAATTGGCTATTACTCGGTTGTTTGAAGGAAGCATTTGTTAGCTGGAAAAGGTGGAAAGTCCAAGAAACCCATCAGAAATATTTGGCAAATGTCTCATTTCTGTTATTTTGGAGCATTTGGAAGGAGAGGGATCAAAGGTGCTTTGATGGAGTGTCAACCCTGATAAATGGACCTTGGGCCTAACTCAACCCCAAAAGCTAGCTTATGAGGTGGGGATTGCCCAAGACCATATAAGGAGACCAAGACACCCATTTCCCACCGATGTGGGACACAACTCAACAACCCCCCCCCCCCCCCCCCCCCCCCCTCACGCCCAAGCCTGCAACTGGAGCATGGACAATATAAATGGGGGCCCAACATCGGTAACAATAAATTAGGATGGGCCTGGCTCTGATACCATGATAAATGGACCTTGGGCCTAACTCAACCCCAAAAGCTTATGAGGTAAGGATTGCCCAAGACCATATAAGGAGACCAAGAAACCCATTTCCCACCGATGTGGGACACAACTCAACAAACCCCAATGCATGTACTCTAGTGAGCAGACTAGATGCTTGCTGAACATTTTTGGTTGGTCTAACCATTGTGATGTAAATAATGCTGTTGTATTTCTGGATTTTGTAAGCTCCTTGAGTCTTAGATAGGACAAAGAATGTGAGGGAGCTCTCTGCTTTGTACTGCAATTGCATTCTCTGGATGCTGAATTCTGAAAATCCAACTTTTGCCTGATCAAACAATAAAATTCCTTCATAGAGGTATTATTGAGTCTTAGATAGGACAAAGAATGTGAGGGAGCTCTCTGCTTTGTACTGCAATTGCATTCTTTGGATGCTGAATTATGAAAATCCAACTTTTGCCTGATCAAACAATAAAATTCCTTCATAGAGGAATTATTAGCAGGTCTCAGCATTTTATTAATGGAAGGGGAGAAAAAAGATTGTCGTACCCCAGCCTAAGTTTCAGTTATATTTTGGGTTTTTTACTCTTGTGATGGGAAAAGAATGAATATATGCTCACCAAACTAAGAATTTAAGATGACCTATAGGCTGCTTTTTTTTTTTTGGGGTCAAGTCTAAAAGAACTAGCTCATACGATTACCAATTAAAAGAAAAAAAGAAACTAGCTCATACTATCGAAATTGTGCAGTTGTTACATTTCATAAAAATTCTGTAGACAGATTTAACGAGACTGTGATTATGAAGCAATTATAATTTATAATTGCGCGTGAAATTCACAGGTACAAGAACATAATCATCCTCATATCCTTCTTCTGCAAATCGGGAACACATTTTGCAAACTTCCAGGTGGACGCCTAAAGCCTGGAGAAAATGGTATATTCTTGTCTTATTTGTGATACGTTAATTCTTATTTAGTTATCAAAAATTTATTCTTGTAATACTTTCTCTTTGCATTTCTGGTAAGTCATGAGTTTCTTGCTAAAATTTACTAAGAATATACCCTTTAATTAGCTTTTCTTAAATAGTATACTCTTTAAGTTTCGGTGCTATTCTTCTTTCTCTTTGGTGGTTTGCAGAAATCGAGGGTTTGAAAAGGAAACTCTCCAGCAAACTTGCAGCTAATTCTCCTGGCCTTCAGCCAGATTGGCAGGTAACTTTGGTGCCTATTGCACTTTTTAGTAGCTTTTTTTTCTTTGTATAGGAGAGAGATGTAGGGGTGTACAGGTATCACACACATTTTTTGTATGCCAATAATGATATATTTCTTCTGTCTCATTTTGGTTGACCTATTTTGTCGGGGGGAGGGGGTGGGGGGGCGAGTTCACTCTGTAACTGAGGGAATTGATAGTCATAGCACACACTAACATTTTAGTTGGGAATATTGTGGCATTTATGTGCCCATTTCAAATGTGGTTGCATTCAATCACGTTGATTTTTTTCTGCTTGTCAGAACGAGTAAACTTCTGGACCCTGTCCGATTTGTAAACTTGAGAGATCTAGGATGTCCATAAGCTTTAAATATCCTATTAGCTGATTGTAATTCAGTTTCTACTTAAGTAATCTCTTTACGAGCTTTTGGTGGCTTCTTAGAAGGTTCCATCCATCAAACAATTGATTTACATACGTATTTGGCTTCTCTCTCTCTCTCTCACACACACACACTCTCTTCTCTCTTAAAAAATATCAGTTTGTCCATCTTCCTGTGACATAGCAACTTAAAAGGTCCACTATCAAACTATTGATCTTCATTGAAGTGTTTGGTTTCTCTTCAATCTCCGTTTGTCTCTCTCGGTGTGTTCTTTCTCTTTGTAAATATCTGTCAACATGTCTTCCTAATGTGACATTTGTCAATGCAGATAGGTGAATGTGTGGCCACCTGGTGGAGGCCGAACTTTGAAACCATAATGTATCCATACTGCCCTCCACACATATCAAAGCCAAAGGTATATTGGTATAAAGTTTTTCTGAATGGCTGAACTATCCCCTTGTTTTATTTGCCTGTTGTACTTGACTCTTTGAATGTCGTGCAGGAGTGTAAGAAGCTCTTCATTGTTCACCTTTCTGAAAGAGAGTACTTTGCGGTCCCCAAAAATCTAAAACTTCTTGCTGTGCCATTGTTTGAACTTTACGATAATGTTCAGGTATGGAATAATTTATAATCTTGATCTGTTTCATCATATTCTGTTCTTTTAAGTAAGGTGTGCGTTATCAAAGGTTGTCTCATCATACTGATGCCCTCCTAATGACAGAGATATGGGCCCGTGATATCCACAATCCCGCAACAGCTGTCCAGATTCCAGTTCAACATGATCCAGCCATAGATTAGTAGACGGGCATTCCAGAGCTCCTTCTGGGATAAAAATAGCATCAAATCGGTTTGGTTGGGTTCCAACATTTCGAGGATGCGTACTTCATTACTTAATTCACTTTTCTACAGGTGGCAGATAGATGACTTGATTCAATTTTCTACAATAGGCTGATAGATAACTTGCATCAGATTTTTTGTGTTATATCAGCTTCTTTTTGATGGATATGAAGACGGGCACGGTATGGGAGCCTGTTAACCTCTGCAATATTGCACTGCAAAATATTGGCTTATTTGTGTGTACTCGCTTGTTGAATATTGACATACGGCTGCTAGGTTTTTTTCATTGCGAGAGGCTCTTGGAAGTAGCCATTCTAATTGATCTTTATTCAGTGAATGATTGATGAAAGTGGTGCTGTTCTCTTGTCTTATTGTTATGATAGGAGCTTGTGCTCTAGATGTGGGGAAAAAAACAAAGTGTAGTATTTCAGTTGCTTCTGGTATCCTGTAAGAGAATTTTGTTGCTAGACTCTGATTTTCAAATATTTTAGTGTGGACCTAAATTTGCAGCTTGTCTCTCTTTGGATTTGCTTGTAAATCTACATTCCAGAAAACAGTAACTTTCTAGACTTGGTTGAGATGATTACTCAAAAGTGAAACATCTAGATAGTGTTAAGTTGGTGTTGGATTGACTTTTAAGCTTGTCAAATCTGCATTTAAGCTCTTTTTAGCTGGAGCATTTGGCAAAGATGAAAGGTAAAACTGGCTAGTCCTTACTATTTTTACTATAAACAGCTCCCACTTGATCTCTTTAGAGATTTGAGACTCATGCTTGTAATGAGCATTGGCCTTTTAGCCTAACTGTAATCAGCTTGCTGGTTTCACGGGTTAGAGGCGTCCTTAAGGCTCTATACGAGGGAAAAAGAAACACAGTTCATCAAATAAACGCCTCCCAATAACCCAAGGAAAAGCACGAGTAATTTAAAATTTTCAAAAGCGAGAATCAAGTTAATTTTGTACTATTTCTTCGCTTTGACTTCGAGACTTTGATTGATGAATTATATACTTTATAATGTTTCTTCTATTTGATAGTTTTTTTTTTTTAAATATAATTTTGTTTGATGCATTACGTGTGAAAAATCTAGGTGTAGTCCACCCTAACATATGGCTACTTAAAGTTGGGTGGAAGTGCATTTTGATGGTCTTTTGGAACGAAGGGTGAAGTATATGTGAAATATTCGTCTGTTGTCCCTTTTGTATTAGATGTTTAGTAAAATGATTATTTTTAAATGTTTCTTGCAGCTAATGGTTCTTTTAAATCACGTCTAAAGATTCTTCGGAAAAGTGTCTGATATGCCCCTCTATTATGATATATTATTTAATATTGTCCCCCATTATACTTTCCGTCCCTTAAAGCCCTTACCGTCCAACAAAGTTGTATATTTGTCCCTATCTTAACAGCTGGGACACGTGGCACTCTCTGAAAAGACCAAGACTCCACTATACTAAATAAATCCAACCCGCCCCAATTCCCTTGCTCCGCCCGACTAATAAACCCATAAATCAAAAACCTACCGTGAAAACACAAACAAAACATCAAAATTCTAGGGCTTCTTCGTCGTTCCCATTGTTTAGTATTCAGCTGGTCGGAAACTGCTATACGATGTCGGCAAATAGTTGCTCGTCGAAGAGGATCTGCTGTTGTGGGGAAGTTGCTAATAACTTTACTTCAAAAACTCTCTTAAAGCCTGGTAGAAGATTTTAAAGATGTCCTAAACCTGATGTACTTTTTATTTCTCTATTTCGATTTCTGTTATAATTTCCAACTTTATAGTGTTCAATCGTTGAATTTATTTTGTTGTGGTTTGTGTAGAGTGAAGGATGTGGGCTTTGGGAATGACGTGATGAAGAGTATCCTGATGCTGCTTTAATTGCAATTAACAATGTAAGATTAGGAGCTGCAAATCGCGAGATTAAGATGTTGAATGTTTCTTTGGAAGCTCTTAAGGTTGAAAAAAACGGGCTGACCGAAAAGATTGAACTCATAGAGGTTATGAAGAATTTTGAAGTTAAAAAAAAAATGGAATTGGAAGCAAAAGTAGCGAAGTTGAAGATGATCATCACAATTTTATGCTCACTAATAGTTGGATTTGCATTCTCCTCTATAATAAAGTAAAACTATGTTGAAATTATTTTGTAGAAGGGGAATGTTGTATCTGCAGTTTTCATGAATATTGGTAGTTAGTCTTAGATGTTTAATGGTTGGATTTTTATTGTAATGACATTGTTAAGTTAATGATTATTGGCAATTTATTTCTGATAATTCTGGCAATTTGTTTCTGATGACATTTTGTTAACCAAATGCTAACAAACAGTGATCCCAATTCGAACAGAAGACAGAGGTGGTATCTGGAGATATTTCTTGGTCTATGGACATATTTCCGGTCTGCTGAAAATGAGCTCCTTCAAGCAGACACAACAACAGTAATAAATACAACAACATAAACAAAATCTGCTTCAGGTTATTGATCAATTCCTAAAACCGGGCAACCTGAAACTGGGCAACAAAAACTGGGCAACCTAAAACTAGGCAACAGTAAAAAAACAGTAAATGAACAACCTAAGGCACAACATGGAGTAATTAATAGGAGTAATGCAGTAACTGCAATTTAAACAAACCACCTACATAATTCATCAAGTCATAAGTTTGACAATTACATCAAATTGGAGAAGTGGATGCCACTGCTATAACTTCAAAAACTCACTCAACCTTAGTCAGAACAAGGCATCCAACTCCAAATTCTAACACCAACAAACAAAAATAAACCAAGTGTTTAAGTTTCACTTTAGCTACCAACTAACAAAACAAGTCCTAATTAGATTATCAAGGCCCCTTTCTTGTCTTCAACTTCTCAATTCTTTGTCTTGCTTGCATCTCCAATTAGTTCCCAATGATTGCTGCCTTTCCCTTCCATGTCAAGTTTACTGAGGAATATAGAAGATCAACAGGTTCACTTACACCTGTGTTATCTCCTGTAAACTTGATTGTCCTTGTCCCAGTGTTCATACCAACCTGATGCCTTTTCATAAGTCTAGTTTATGATTCTGATATAATACTAGGCCTTAATGGAGGTTCAGGACCATCATCAACATCAGGAAAATGATCCAAAGTTAGAGCAGACATAAAGATAAATGATTGACTGTTGCCAATGCCTTCATTTGTTTGAGACATTTGGGGTGCTGATAAATTGATATCTGCTAATCCTCCTCATCATCAGTTTCTTCATCAAGCAAAGTCCTTTGTATTTTGGCTGGCTTCTTAGCCCTAGATGTCTGCCCATCACTTGATGGCTGCTTCTTCTTTGTCACTTTCTGCACAGTCAATGGCTGTTTAATGCAGAAAAAAATAGTTAATAACAATCAAGTATAATAACAAGTTCATAAATAACAATTGGGTCTATTCCTTTTTACATCCCCTTGCATTATGATTTGCCTCTCCATAATTGCCACAAGTCATAATTATGCATTTTCTAGACTGACTCCACTTCCCTTGCCTCTTGCTTGCCTCATCCTTTTGTATATCTCTTTTGATTTTAGGCCTGCCAGCTTGTTTCACCAGTTCTGGAGGTTCCATGGCTTGAGATGGATCTAGCTTCCAGAATTTCTCACCAGGTACAGGTTGTAACTTATGCTTGTAAGTAAGTAGAAAGGCTTCTTTGCTATACCAGCAGTGCATCTCCTTCAAATGGTCTTCCTTTAAATACAAGCATGATTTTATTGCATGAGGACATGAGATTCCAGAAAGATCCCATCCTCTACATGTGCATCTTTTTTCCTATAAATTGACAATGAATTTCTCAACCCCTTCTACTATTTCAAATCCATCATCACCATTGAAATCAACTTCAATGGAATGAGCTATCTTCAGATAGTCATTATAAAGCTTCATGCTTTGAGGACTGTAGTCTATCTTCCATGTTCTCACCTCATCTTCATGCTTTCTCAATTGATGAGTCTTATATCTTCCAACATCTTGATGATGGGCTTGTATCTAGCTTCTAATATCCAAGAATTGAAAGATTCTGTTAAATTGTTATCCACACCTTGATTCTTACAGACAGTGTCAAAGTATGCCCTACACCAACTCTGGGGTGGGTACTTTAATAGGTCTGTCTGTAACAGGTCTGTCGGTAAGAATCAAGGGTTGAGAAAGCTTTAGATTGGTTCGAGCGTCTGCCGAACCATTCCATTCACACTTGGGATGAGTTGGCAAAATAGTATATTTATTAGTTCTTCTCTCCGTGGCACATGGCTACACTTCGAGATGAGATTTTGGCATTCAAGCAAGAGCCGAATGAACCACTACATGAGATATGGGAACATTACAGAACAATGGTTAAGGAATGTCCCAACAACGATATGACGGAGAACATGATTCAACAAACTTTCTATCGTGGGATTAACACAATCAACCAATGTGTAGTGAAACAACTTGCCGGTTGGAACTTCATTACTACGCCTTATGCAGAAGCATGTGAGATTTTGGATGAGTTGGCGGAAACGTTATCGGCTTGGCAATCCGGGGCCAATGTTCCACAAGGTGACCCAAACATGATCCACCTTCACAAAGAGTTGCAAGACCATGGCAAGCCATTGCCGAGTTGACAACCACCATGACGCAACTAGAAAAGGCCCAACTAAATCAAGTTCAAAATCCCAAGCAAGTCAATGCCATGGAGGGAGTGAACATGACGGTGAACAAGAAGAGAACCAAGGGTCCACAACTACAAAATCGAGTGGAGAATTATGTGAAAGAAGATAGTGGTTTTGAGAAAGATATTTCCTACAATGAACAAGAGGAGGAAGTGCAATATGTGAACAACTTTCAAGGGAAAAGAAACAACTTCCAAGGCTCACACCAACAACAATGGTGACCTCAAAACAATCAAGGCAATTGGAATTCTAGCAATTAAGGCAATTGGAGAGGAAATAACAACCTAGGGAATTGGCATAACAACAACAATCAAGGAAAGTGGAGTGGAAATAATGAAGGAAGTTGGGGGGAGGGGGGTAACAGTCAAGGCGGATGGAACCACACTCAAGGAAACCAGGGGTCGAGTTTTCAAAGGCCCCCGATGTATCAACAAATGAGCAAGTGGTGCAAGAAGAAGAGATCCCGACCAATGTGATGAAGTTCAAATTGATATTTATGGTAGTGTGGAAGAGACTCAAGTAGAGGTGAACCCGTCTAGGGATCACATTATTGACATACCGTAGCCGGTAGTGCAAAAGTATAAGGCACCATTGCCTAATCCTCCTCCTCCATACCCTCAAAGACGTTCTAAGCAGAATGGCGAGAATCAATTCATGAATTTCATTCAAATGATGAAAAGTCTCTCAATCAATGTGCCATTAGTTGAAGCTTTGGAACAAATGCCCGGCTATGCAAAGTTTATGAAGGATCTCGTGACAAAGAATCGGTCAATGTATTTTTAAATAATCAAAGTCACTCATCAAGTGAGTGCAATTGTGCGTTCAATGCCACCTAAGTTGGAGGATCCTGATGCTTTCACGATTCCTTGTACGATTAGAAGTGCGAGTTTACAAAAGCTCTTTTAATATTGGGGCAAGTATAAATTTGATGCCCTATTCAGTTTTCAAGACTTTGGGAATTGGGAATCAAGACCCACCTCCATGAGATTGCAAATGGACGGGCGTACTATGAAGAGACGTTTGGGAGTGATTGAAGATGTCTTGGTTCGTGTTGATGAATTCATTCTTCCGGCAGATCCTAGATTGTGAAGTTGACTATGAGGCGCTGATTATTCTTGGGAGACCTTTTCTTGTTACGGGGAAGTATCTTTGTGATGTTGAATCCGGAGAGCTTACATTCTGGGTTGGGGACGAAAAAGTGGTATTCTATGTGTGCAAGTCCATGCGGAAACCAAATAGCAATGAGGCTTGGTGACCGATGTTATTATTAATGACACAAGTGCTAAAATAAATGTTGGTGATATATTGGAGGCCGTCTTGCTCAACTTTGATGATGACGAGATGGATGGCTTCATGGAATATGTGAACTCTTTGCAAGGAATGGGGTCATACAACTATGCACACTGGAAATTATCTTTGGATCTTGAAAATAGGACAACTCCTCCTACAAAGCCTTCTAATGAAGAGCCTTCCACCTTGGAGTTGAAGCCATAACCTCCACATCTTCAGTATGAATTTCTTAGCCCTTGTTCTACTTTACCGGTTATTCTTTCCTCTTGTTTGACTAACGTGCAGGTAGATTCCACATTGGCGGTGCTACACAAGAGGAAGAAGGCTATTGGGTGGACATTGATAGATATTTGAGGGATAAGCCCCGCCTTTTGCATGCATAAGATCAAGTTAGATGATGGTGCCAAACCATCTATTGAATATCAAAGGAGACACAATGAGGTTATGCAAGAAGTTTTCAAGAAGGAGATTATCAAGTGGTTGGATGTCGGGGTGGTCTACCCCATCTCCGATAGTTTGCGGACTTCTCCGGTTCAATATGTCCCAAAGAAGAGGGCATGACGGTGGTCACAAATGACAAGAATGAGTTGATTCCTACAAGAACGGTGACCAGATGGAGGGTGTGTATGGACTATCGCAAGCTCAACAAGGTCACAAAGAAGGATCATTTTCCACTTTCTTTCTTGGATCAAATGCTCGATAGATTGGCCGGTCGAGCTTTATATTGCTTTCTTGATGGGTATTCGGGCTAAAACCAAATTCTTATTGCTTCGGAAGATCAAGAGCAAACAACCTTTACACTTCCCTATGGTACTTTCGCCTTCAAGCGGATGCCATTTGGTTTGTGCAATGCACCAGCGACTTTTGAAAGGTGTATGATAGCTATCTTCACGGACATGGTAGAGGAATACGTTGAAGTTTTCATGGATGACTTCTCGGTGATTGGGGATTCTTTTGATGATTGTCTTGCGAATTTGGATAAAGTGCTGGCTAGATGTGAAGAAACAAATTTGGTGCTTAATTGGGAGAAATTCCATTTCATGGTCGAGGAAGGAATTGTCCTTGCCACAAAATCTCAAAGCATGGAATTGAATTTGACAAGGAAAAAATTCAGTTGATTTCTAAACTTCCACCTCCAACTTCGGCAAGGGTGTTTGAGGTGATTTCTAAACTTCCACTGCCACGCGGGGTTTTACCGATGTTTCATCAAAGATTTCTCTAAGGTGGTGAATGATCACGCCCACAACACACCTTAATAAGAGATATGACACGGTCTTATGCAATAATAATTATCCAACTAGGAGTCGTGGTAGAATTCACATGGAGTTATGATAGGAGTTAGGAGTATATATTTGAAGCAAGCAAATGGGTTATCTAATATTGCATTTCCACAACAAGGTTTATTTTCCATTTCTACGTTTACTATAATAAATGCAAGCTAAAGAAAATAGATTCTAGATAAATGTTTTTGAGGTTTTTCTAATTGGATTAAAAGGCCTTAGGGCTGTGACCATAAACTAGGTGTTTGCCTAATGTGGTAAAGACATTAATGCTTGTTTTGTTGATTGGGGTGTATTATAGCTCACAACTCTACATTACCCACTCAATACTTCTATGTCAGAGAGTAGTTTTTCCCAATTTCGCTTTCTAAATACCAAATGGGTATCAACCAAAAAAGTTGATAAGAGCTCAAGTTGAGTTATTACTATCTCTATATTTAACCCTTTAATTGGGTTAATCAATCTCTCAATTGACCCAGTTCCTTGTTAGCTAAGTTATCCTAGACTATGTCCCTCTTTCTCAAGTAGAGACTCAAATAGGAAATGAATCAATATTTGAAACCATTAATTCTAAAGTTGAATCATGAACTAAGCTAAATAACCAACACCCAATCATAAACAAGCACTAAATTAGATACCCATAATATTTACACACTAGGCTGGGTCACAACCCGAGTAAGAGTCTAGCTACTCATAGTGAAAAATGAAGAAAATAAAAAATAAATACTAATTAAACTCATAATCTAAGATTAAATTGACAAAATATGATGTTTAAATCCCAAAATAGTCACAAACTTCCTAAAATAGCAAAATACAATGGCTAAAACTGCACACACTTCAAAACTTGATCTAATTTGTGAAACTCGTCTATTTATACAGGGCCAAAAATCTCGGACAAAAATGCCCATTGGGAGATTATGTGGCCGCACAATTCCATGTGCGGTCCGCAGATTTCTTCAACTGGCAAGAAGTGGAGTTCTGCAGCTGCACATTTCTGAACTGCGGCCGCGAGGCAATCTTTTGCGGTCGCACAAATCTTGTGTGGTCCGCAATTCACAAAGGCTCATGGACTTGGTATTTTTACATACTCTTTGATCTTTGACTCCTAGCCCAGTTCTGTGGCCGCACAATTCATGTGCGGTCCGCACATTGCTGAATGGTCTGCTATATTTTTTTCTTGTTTTGCGGCCGCATATGGAATTCTGTGGTCCGCACTTTCATCTATGGCCGCAGAATTCCTTCTGCAGACCGCATATTTGTACTTCCGCACCCTTTATTGCCTTGTGCTTTAGAACACTTCTTTTTGAGCTGGATTTCATCTCGGAAGACCAAACTTCCAGCATTCCTACAATTTTGCATAATTTCATTAGTTTCGGGAACACAATTCAATACATTCATACTAAAACAAAAGCTAAAAGGTGCTACTAAGCACTCAAAATTCCCACTTATAAACTCCCCTAAACTTAAGTCTTTGCTTTTCATCAAGCAAATAAATTAGTTCCCACCTCTAAAATTTAAGGGTCATTTCAGCGATTCAAAGGTGAGCCACCCACACATCAGTTGGGAACAACAATTACCCTCACTACTCATGCATTATAAACAAGGTGACAAGTTAACCATTCATGCACATATAGTTCTAATGTGACATTTGAGTTTCAAGAGTTGACTTTACTCATCAAGGACTCTTGCTCTATCATGTAGGTCATGGTGGACTCCAAACTCTTCCTCCTCTACTTTCCATTTTCTAGGTTCACTTAAGAAATTTGGCACTCAACCCAAAGTTTTATGAAAGGTTCACTCATCTCTATCAAGAGAATGTCACAAGTACGACTTCAAGTACCATAGGCTTGCCCCTCATGTAGATCTCCACTGATGTAAGCTCACTCGGCTTGAAATCAAGTAGGACTTCTTTTGGGATGTAATAAAGGGTTTTGGATTAGGGTCGGATACAGTATGGGTGAGTGGTTATACCTTTCCTTAAGCACTCCATCTTTCATTTCTCGGCTCACACTTTGCCAATTCTTAGAGGCACTTTCTTTTCATTGGGGACTAGAGAGACTTAACATCACTCTTTCTTGATCATTTCATTCTTTTTCTTCCTTTTTTATTTCTCCAAGTTTGGGATCATTACTTATTTTTCGATCCATTCAACCCTTCCACTTATTCACTTTTTTTTTGCATTTTTCTTTTTGTTCTTTTCTTTTCTTGCCTTCTCTTGGCATAGAGATCATTTGTTTTCTCTTTTTGTGCCTTGATACCCTTTTCAAGTTCCTTGTCTCTCCCGCAAACTTACGTTTTAAACTATTTGTTTCACGAGAGTGTTAAGGAAAGCTCGGGTGCCAAGAGAGGGTCACAACCAAACAGGTAAAGGCTTGTAACATGATTATCAATTAAGAAAGGCTAGCCGCTCAAAGGGGTTGACTAGGGATAATGACATTGGTTGTCAATAGAAAACTCAAACGGGCCAAGGAGAGCCTACAATTACTTCTCAAACCAAGCAAACTTAGGATTTCGTCTTGAAACACATTCAGGGAAAGTTCTAGACTCTTCGCACGGATACTTGGACTAGCAACAATTCATCTCACCCCTCACGCAAACAGGTTGTTAAAGATGACAGAGTCGAGGGACCACAACGACCATATTCAAGGTTAAAGATCACTATGGTCCAATTAAACCATGCGATGATTGCCAAAGTCAACACAAGAGTCACAAAGTCACTAACTAGAGCTATTTCTTTCAAAAAAACTTGTCTCTAAGCATAAGCACATAGTTAAGTGTGTTGGTACTAATTGACGCATGGTTGACTCTTCGAGCATGACTTAATTAGGTATATTTATTCATTACTACTACTATTATCACGTAAACACAAAAATACGGACTCATTCCGTTAAGAAGGTTGCCGCGCCATCAATCGTTGAGACGAGTCACCCGGTTCACACAACAAGTACCTTTGGAAAGAACCGTGGAATTAAGAAAATCAAAGGCTTATTATCTACTAAGACATAAAAAGAAGATGCTAAACCAAACAAAGAAGCTACTAAATCAGACAAAGAACTAATAAAGAAACAAAAATAAAGAAGCTAATAAGCAAAAACTACTGAAGATAGAATGAATATACATAATGAGAGAAAGTGAGAGAATATATACATAATAAGAAAAGAGAAAATAATATCAAGTTATTACATGCTAAATGTCTCAGAATGTATCAAATATAATCAATAAATTCCATCCCCTGAATAAAGATAAGCATTGTCAGCAATGCTTAAAAAAATAAGAGTAAAAGAGTTGAAAGAGTGAAGAAAACTCCCTATGGCTCCTTGGACATTTTTGTGTCCCCAACAACGTCACTGCCCGCAGGCTCATCCAACTGAATCTTATCATCCTCAACTCTGGGTGTGGCTGGGTTGGTGAACATCTGATGCACTACCTCGACAGTGTCGACAGAAAGGTCTGGCTCCTCAGACTAGCCAGCTAGTGCCACCGGTGCTGTAGGATCTGGGCCTGAATGGTGTGGGTCAATCAGAATTTCAAAGGGGAGATCTCCGACTATAGCGACCATGGTCACCTATATCTGGATCTTGTCCACTGATTTCTTGCTGGCCTGGGACTTTCTCATCTTCTTACTTCTTTTCCCAGCTCTTCGATCATTGACCCGTGCTGTACCAAGGTAGCCATAATATTGTTTTGGTTCTCAAGGAGCTTCTTCAATGCCTCTTCAACTGTCAGGGGAAACTGAGGTGCCTGGGTAGTAGACTGTGCTGCAACAATACTGGATAAGTTAGATAGCTTTGTAGTGGCTGTCTACATCCAGTTATTGAGGCTCGCCAACGTCTGGGAGACTCGCAGTGCAGAGAGTGGGGCAGAAGGCATGGGCACCGACTTCAAATATGAGGTGGGAGCTATGGCAGGAACTGCAGTAGGAGTTGTGGAGGATGGCTGAGGCATAGCTGCGGTACTGGAGGAAAGCTCGTCGGAAGTGGATTGAACATCAACTGCCTCAGAATCTACCATATCTGGCTTATCAGACTGGCCCGTGGTGGTAGGAGGCTGAACTTTCTTCTTTGGATTGTTCGCATCCATCAGTGAATACCAAGTAAAGTCTTCTTCGGCCTCACCTTTGTGTCATAATCTCTCGGCTCTACCTTTGCTTCCATGAGATATTCTGTAATAGTGTTGGGATATGGGTAAGACGAGTTATCTTGCCGAGAAATCACTGAGATGTTGGCCGACATCACGACACCCATATTGATAGGGTACCCGACCATAATAGAAGCAACCAGACTGCCCGAGGAATCAGAAGGTAAGTCTCATTCTGACTCGGGTCCAGTCTGCAGCAGACACAGGTTTTCCACCCCTTCTCCTTGAAACTAAGAGTGCTCTAGTGGATAGGAACCCCATCAACAATCCATAGAAGTGGTGGCCCTGGTGCTGCTAGAATCTTCGCTAACTAAGATCGGGCTACGTCTCCCAATGCATACTTCTCCAAATATTCTGTTGGCTCAACATCTTCGAAGCCCAAGTACATGTTGAGTGTATGTTGATCAAATCTCACTTTCAAGTTACGTACTTTAGTCACCTTTTTCCTCTTTTTGATGTGAGCCACATTTGCATAGAATACCCGGACCAGGTACTCTTTGGCGTCCACTACACTTTGAGTGAACCACATCCACCCTTTGTGTTCCCTTAACTGCTTCAACACTGCTGGGTTGTACCTCTCCAAGTTTTTCAATTAAAACTGTAGTTGGAGAGTTATTGACCTCACTGGTCACCATGTACGAAAGCTGGTGAAGGCAGCCAAGTTGACAAATCGGTCCTCCCAGACCTCTTTCTTCTTTAACCTTTCAAGGCCGGAAGCTATTGCATTTCCCCCCTGCTATCATCGGGGATATCCTGAACTGGTGTAACTTGTGCCTCAAGGACAGGTGTGGCCGATGGCTCAGAATCCTGGCTAGCACTCTTCGATTCCTCAAAGGTGCTATGAGATGAGGATGGATCGTCCCTGAGTTGGTATCTCGCGTGCGACATGGACTGTACGGCAGGATGCTCCTGAACAGAGGCTAAATTTCCCTCTGATGATTCCCTAGACGGGACATATGAGCTCGTGTCAGAAATATCTACGCCTCTCCCCCTACCGACTGTATATTTCTTTGCAATTATATTTTGTTGGCCAAGGGGTAGGGCACTCTTTCCTCGACCCCGAGAAGGTTCACCTCTCCCTTTAGAAGTGTCACCTCTACCTCTAGATCGAACCATTGTCTGTATCAAGCAAAGGCGATTGTTAGTTGCATTTCAATGTTCAGACATATACAGGAGATATGTAAGTATACACTAGAAAATACAGTAAGGTTCACAGTTAAATCATGCTTGTAGGAGAAGGATCTGCAGTCCACACAATTTTCTTGCGGCCGCAGATGAGGCATTGTGACCGCAAAAGTGAGGTGCGGTATGCACAATTTCACTTGCAGCCGCATCTCTAAATCCCAAAAAGTGCCAACTCTATGATGACAGAGAATTGGTTGATGTGCGGCCGCAACCTATTTTCTGCGGTCTGCACAATTAGACATGCGGCCTCACAATTGAGTCAAAAAGTGCAGACTCTCTGATGACAGATAGTAAAAGGGTTGTTTTGCGGCCGCAATGGGAAATCTACGGTACGCATGTTTTAAATTACGGTCATAGATGCCTTCTTTCACTATGTTTCTCGAAAATCACAATATGCGGACCACACAATTTCAGTTGTGGCCACAAAATTCAAAAACTACGAACAATAAGTTTCTTTTCTATCTAGGTTTTGCAATTTTGTTCAAATTTTGACATAGAAACAACATAGAGGCATGAAAATATGTTGACCCAGTCCTCATAGAGCATGTATTAGTTAACAAATAGCCTAAAAATGACAAAATCTACAAATTAAAAGAAAACAAATTAACAAAAAATTGAAGCATACGAGATGAATGAGTGTGATGAGTGACTGGTCAAAGATTTTGTGAGTGTGGAAAGATAGATTCACCAAGAAATTGCAAGAGAGTACTATTTTTGTGCTTAGAGAAGGAAAAAAATGTAACAAATGCCCTAATTCCTCTATTCATATGACTTGGGTAGATAAGGGGAAGAAGGGCGAGTACGGATGCACAATTTCATGTGCGATCCGCACTCTGTTACCTGGTGACATTAAGCCAGCATCTCGTCTACGGTCCACACAATTTTGTGTGCGGCCGCAGACTTTATGTTGCAGCCATAGATTTTATTTTGCAATCGCACATCGACCTTTTCTCTGACAAAGTAAACTTCGGAGAGTTGACATTTTCCACCTTTAGTTTGTGCGGTCCGCAAGCTAATTGTAAGGCCGCAACACACTTTTCCTGTAGCAACCATAAATGTGCGGCCCGCACAATTCAACTGCGGTCCGGACTTCTTTCAGCACTTAGCCACATTTTTGTCCACAGTTTTTGTAAGTCACACTCATCCCTGTATCACACTTCAATTCAAGTTAGAACAAAATAACACCTATCTACCAAAGGAAAAAGAAAAGAAATATGGGTTGCCTCCCAAGAAGCGCCAGATCTAAATTTGCGGCACGACAACGCATACCATTAGTTGAAATGAATGACCGACATGATGTGGCTATCTCCAACTTTTTCCATGTAGTGCTTCACTCGGTGACCATTGACTCGGAATACTTCATTGTTTTTGTTCTTCAAGTTTAATGCACCAAAAGGTGTCACACCCACAATTTCAAAGGGACACCATTTAGACTATATCTTCCCGGGAGACATCCTCAACCTTGAGTAAACAACAATACACGATCGCCCACCTTGAATTCTTTGTTCCAAGTGTATTTTTCATGAAGATATTTCATATTTTCTTTGTACAAGGACGGACTTGAATAAGCATGGTATTGGAACTCATCCAATTCATTCAAATGTGCAACTCTCAAGTTAGCGGCTACCTCCCAATCAAGATTCAACTTCTTTAGAGCCCACATGGCCTTGTGCTCAAGTTCCATCGGAAGGTGACAAGATTTTTCGAACACCAATCAGTATGGTGACATTATAGATAGGTGTTTTGTAAGCCTTCCGATAAGCCCATAGTGCATCATCAAGCTTCTTAGCCCAATCCGTCCGATTAGCATTCACCATTTTGACAAAATACTCCTTATCTCCCGGATAGAAATTTCCACTTGACTGCTAGCTTGTGAAGGCAATGGAAACATACTGAAGATGTGGAGGCAATGGATTCAACTCCAAGGTAGGAGTCTCTTCAACAGAAGGTTTGGTAGGAGGAGTTATCCTATTTTCATTATCCAAGGACAATTTTTGGGGTGCATAGTTGTACGACCCCATTCCTTGCAAAGAATTCACATATTCCATGAATCCATCCATCTCGTCATCATCAAAGTTGAGAAAGACGACCTCCAAAGAGGACATATCATACCTCATTGCTATTTGGTTTCCACATTGACTTACACACACGGAAACCCACTTTTTCATCACCAACCCGAAATGTAAGTTCTCCGACTTCAACATCACAAAGAGCCTTCCCCGTAGCAAGGAAAGGTCTCCCAAGAATAATTGGCACCTCATAGTCAACTTAACAATCTAGGATGACAAAATTCTCCGGAAGAATGAATTCATCAACACGAACCAAGACATATTCAATCACTCCCAAAGGTCTCTTCATAGTACGATCGACCATTTGCAATCTCATGGAGGTGGGTCTTGATTTCCAATTCCCAAAGTCTTGAAAACCGAATAGGGCATCAAATTGATACTTGCTCCAAGATCAAAAGAGATTTTGAAAACTCAACACTTCAAATCGTACAAGGAATCGTGAAAGCACCGGGATCCTCCAACTCAGGAGCCATTGAATGCACAATTGCACTCACTTGATGAGTGACTTTGATTGATTCAAAATACATTGACCGTTTCTTTGTCACGAGATCCTTCATAAACTTTGCATAGCCGGGCGTTTGTTCCAAAGTTTAAACTAATGGCATATTGATTGAGAGACTTTTCATCATTTGAATGAAATTCTTGAATTAATTCTCGCCATTTTGGTTAGAAAGTCTTTGGGGGTACGAAGGTGGAGGCTTAGACAATGGTGCCTTAGCCTTTCTCACTACCGGATCCGGTATGTCAATAATGTGATCCCTAGAGGGGTTCACCTCCTCTTGAGTCTCTTCCACACTATCATAAATATCAATCCGAACTTCATCATTTGATTGCACCGCTTGGGACCTTTTCTTCTTGTACCACTTGCTCATCATCCACAAGTTGCCTTTGACTTGCAGTAGGTGCATTCCAACTCTTCCACTTCTTGTAGTAACGACAATGGCATGCCCCGTGTTGTTTCCACCCTTTAGGTTTACTACCGTGTCACTTGGTTGTGACCCCTTAGGACAAGAATTTAGAGCTTGAGAGATTTTCCCCATTTGAACTTCTAAGTTGCGGATCGATGTGTTGTGTGGGGAAAGTTGGGCATCCGAATTGATATTATTTTCCATCATTTTCTTGAACATATTTTCAATACGCCCCATCTCATTTTTGAATAACTTGAACCATGGGAAGGATAAGGAGGTGGGTTGCTCGGTTGTTATACATCGGGGGCCTTTGAAAACCCAACCCTGATTACCTATTGTTCCATCCGACTTGATTGTTACGCCCCCAATTTCCTTGATTATTTCCACTCCAATTTCATTGATTGTTGTTGTTATGACAATTACCTTGATTGTTGCCACTACTCTAATTTCCTTGGTTGTTAGAATTCCAACTGCCTAGATTGTTTTGAGGTCTCCATTGTTGTTGGTTTGGGCCTTGGAAGTTGTTTCTTTGCCCTTGAATGTTGTTCACGTATTGCACCTGCTCTTCTTATTCATTATAAGAATCACCTTGATCAAAACCACTATCTTCTTGCACATAATTCTCTACTCGATTTTGCACTTGTGGACCTTTAGTCATTCTCTTGTTTACCATCATGTTCACCCCTCCATGGAATCAAATTTCTTTTGATTTTGCACTTGTTGAAGTTGAGACTTTGCTAGTTGATTCATGGTGGTAGTCAATTTGGCATTTGTCTTTCCCATGGTCATGAAACTTTTTGGGAAGGTGGATCACGTTCGGATCACCTTGTGGAACATTAGCCCGGGATTGCCACGCCGATGATGTTTTCGCCATTTCATCCAAAATCTCACACGCCTCCGCATAAGGTGTAGTCATAAAGTTACCATCGACAAGTTTATTCACTACACATTGGTTGGTTGTGTTAATCCCATGATAGAAGGTTTGTTGAATCATGTTTTCTGTCATATCGTTGTTGGGACATTCATTGACCATTATTTTATACTGCTCCCACATCTCGTGTAGTAATTCATTTGGCTCTTGATTGAATGCCAAAATCTCATCTCGAAGTGTAGCCATGTGCCCCAGAGAGAAGAGCTTAGAAATAAAATTTTCCGCCAACTCATCTCAAATGTGAACTAATCTGAAGCTTATCCCCGTAGTGAGAAGGAAAAAAGCCTTAGCCTCAATGCATCCTCGGAGACATTTGTTTTTTTTTTCTCCCCCAACAAGTGTCCACAAACCCCTTAAAATGTTTGTACGTATTTTGACTTGGAGCACCGGTGAAGAAACCTCATTGCTCTTGCAAAATGAGAATTACATTGGTGATTTGAAAGTTTTCCTCCCTAATACGAGGAGGTACTATTGCATTAGCATATCCTTCATTGGGTATCACCCGACGTGGAGCCGCTCGTGGTGGAGGTGGGGGTGGAGCGGGAACATTGTCATAAGGCAATCGACCTCTTCTATTGGCTTGAGGTTCATAAGAACCTCATCAACTTGATCATCGTCGACGTCCACATCCTCCAAAGGTAAATTTCCGAGCTTATTGTTCGCCATGGTTGTACCTAAGATTTCTCAAACAAGTCACTAACACAGAAGGAAAAGAAGATATTCCAAAAACACACCCAAATATATAGCTAACATCGTTTTAACTCCCGGACAACAACACTAAAAATTGATGACATCCACAACACACCTCAATAAGAGATATGACACGGTCGTATGCAATAATAATTACCCAACTAGGAGTCAGGGTCGAATCCACCGGGAGTTATGATGGGAATTAGGAGTATATATTTGAAGCAAGCAAATGGGTTATCTAAGATTGCACTTCCAGAACAACGTTTTGTTTTCGATTTCTACGTTTACTCTAATAAATGCAAGATAAGAAAATAGATTCTACATATATGTTTTTGTGGTTTTTCCAATTGGATTAAAAGGCTTGCTGTGACCATAACCTAGGTGATTGCCTAATGGGGTAAAGACGTTAATGCTTGTTTTGTTGATTGAGGTGTATTATAGCTGTTACACCCCACAATATTACAATGATGTTACGCCTTGCAGTATTATATTACGATGATGTTATGCTTCACATTATTAAATTATGACGATATTACACCATGTAGTATTGTACGTTGAATTTGTCGTAAGGTAATTGAAATCAGTCCAAGGAAAAGATTATTTGGAGATTATAAAGATTATGCTATTTCAAACAAGTAATAAGTAAATTCGTGAAGGTGAGAGGGGAAGCAAGTCAAAGAAAATGAATTTTCGTCCAAGTTTGGCATGTTGAGATAAAATACGGGCCGAGCGTTAATACCCGATATTTATGAACTAGTACCATATAAGGTACCCCATGACCATGATAGTACGGTGTATAAGATGTGTTTAAAGTGAGTAGTATTATAAGTAATTTGGGATAATTCTTAATTATGTGGATAATCGGATAATTGGTTAATTATTGATTATGGGAGATTAACTAGTTAATTAAGGATTAATGGTTAATTAATAATAATTTTGGATAAGGTTTGCACCTCACTAACGTGGTATCCAAAGAGTTAATATAGATATGACTCTTGAAAATCATGAAATGTGGCAAGATATGGATTATGCTTTGGCCAACTAAGCCATAAGTGGTGTCCACCCCCCACTTAGTAAAGGACTTATCAAAAAATCAAGAAATTATTCTTGAATCAAAAGACAAATAATTTCCAACATCAGCAACATGAATTATTGAATCAAAAGAATTTCATTCCTAACATTTTCATTTCTAAACACTAACGTAATTCTTGCAACCAAAAGCTTTCTTACTTCACATTTTTTGCAATGTAAGTTCATATGTCTTACAAACCAAATATGCAAATTGCAAACAATTGATAGCGTACCAAATCCGTGGCTGATCGTGAGCTCTTTATAGAGCAAAACAAATCCGTATACCAAAAATTGATAACGTTGGTCGATTGTTTTTGTAAAGCGCAAATTCTAAATTCTAAGAGAATCAGTTTAGCTATGTTAAGGCTAATCCCTTCTTTCATTTTGGTATGATCTCATAATTACACGAGTTTGATAACGAAGCATAAAGAAAAATCTATATCCCGGAATTTACGTATATTTTTCTAGTTTTGTAAGTTACAATATTCTCTTTATCGGGACTTCATATTCATTTGAGTATTTTCTTTTTCCAGTCAAGAGAGAAGATAGTCTATATATAGAATATTACAGTATTTTCATTACTATCGAGCTATAATCGATGGGCAGGCCCCTATTGGGCAACCTCTAATCAGATGGTAAGTTATATACCGATCCTACTATAGCCGATCGCCTATGAGCGAACCCAGTTGGTCGAGATACAGAGCCTAGTATGGCCGAGAATCTATGAGCGAGCCTACTATGGCGGAGAAGTTATATATATATATATATATATATATAACTTC
>ML412090.1:9552-47983 GCA_005239525.1 Nicotiana knightiana | reverse complement strand
CGGCCTATGTTCAGTATACGAGTGGTTATTTTGGTCTTATAGGCCCGTATGTCTTATGTATAAGTTGGTACCACATGTTGTATTCTACTTATCTCACGGAAGCCTTCCGGCTCAGTTATCTATGATAAGTATGACATGAAAAGATACGTTATGTTGATACTCGGTTGAGTAAGGTACCGGGGGCCCGTTGTGGCCCATAGTTTTTGGTCGTGACAATAGCTCACAACTCTACATTATCCACTCAATACCTCTCGGTCAGAGAGTGGTTTTTCCCAATTTGGCTTTCTCAAGACCAAATGGGTATCAACAAAAACAATTGATAAGAGATCATGTCAGATTATTACTATCTCTAGGTTTAACCCTTTAATTGGGTTTATCGATCTCTCAATTGACTCAATTCCTTGTTAGCTAAGTTATCCTAGATCAAGTCCCTCTTTCTCAAGTAGAGACTAAGTAAAATTGGCAATGAATCAATATTTTCAACCATTAATTCTAAAATCCAAGCATGAACTAATCTAAATAATCAACACGCAATCATAAACAAGCACTAAATTAGATACCCGTAAGGTTTACACACTGGGGCTGGGTCACAACCCTAGTAAGAGTCTAGTTACTCATAATGGATTTTGAAGAAAATAAAGAAGAAAAGCTAATTAAACTCATAATGGAATATTAAAATGATGAAATCTAATGTAAATACACCAAAATAATGTAAAACTTCTTAAAGTAGTAAATAAAAATGGCTACAAAAACTTTAGAGGTTCAAACTTGACTTAATTTTGTGAAACTCATCTGACAAAAATGCCCCTCGGGAGGTTTTGCGGCCGCACAATTCCATGTGCGGTCCGCAGATTTCTTCAATTGGCAAGAAGTGGAGTTTTGCGGCCGTGATTCAATCTTCTGCGGTCTCACAATCTTATGCAGTCCACAATTCACAAAGGCTCTTCGACTTGGTCTTTTTGCATACTCTTTGATCTTTGACTCCTTTTCTAGTTCTGTGGTCGCACAATTCATGTGCGCTCCGCACACTGCTGAAAGATCTGCTATATTTTTCTTCTTGTTTTGCGGCCACAAGTGGAATTCTACTATCCGTAAGTTCTTCTGCGGCCGCAAAATTCCTTCTGCGGACTGCACATTTGTGCTTCCACGCCTTTTATTGCCTTATGCTTCGAAACACTCCTTTTTGAGCCGGACTTCATCTGGGAGACCAAACTTCCATCATTCCTATTATTTTTCATAATTTCATTAGTTCCGGGAACACAGTTCAATACTTACGGACTAAAACAAACGCTAAAAGGTGCTAATAAGCAGTCAAAATCCCCACTTATCAGTGAACCCGTTGTGCAAGCTTCTTGAGATGGATGCTTAGTTCAACTTCAATGATGATTACATAAGGGCTTTTGAATTATTAAAGTTCAAGTTGATAACTACTCCCATCATCACCACTCCAAATTGGAGTGTCCCTTTTGAACTCATGTGTGATGCAAGTGACATAGCAGTTGGGGATGTTTTAGGGCAATGCATCAACAAAACTTTTCATCCAAACTACTATTCTAGTAAGACCATCACTAGTGCCCAAGTCAACTGTACCTTTATGTAGAAAGAGCTCATTTCCGTTGAGTTTGCAATTGAGAAGTTCCGCCCGTACTTGATGGGTGCAAAAGTCATTGTCCCACGGATCATGCGGCGCTTCGATATCTTATGAGCAATAAGGACTCCAAATCTCGGTTGATGAGATGGGTGCTTTTGTGAAAGGGTTTGATATTGACATCCAAGATAGAAAAGGGAGTGAAAATCAAGTGGCGGACCACTTGTCTCGTCTGGAGGAGGAGGGGAGGCCGCATGATGACCTTGAAATCAATGACTCCTTCCCCGATGAGCAACTCTTGGCTATTTAAATGAAAGAGGTGCCATGGTTCGCAGATCTAGCAAATTTCTTGTGTGTGGAATCATCCCAGCTGAGTTCTCTTCAAACTAAAGGAAGAAGCCCAAACAGGATTGTCAATATTATTAATGGGGTGAACCATACCTTTTCCAGATTTGTACGAATAGGGTAATTAGAAGATGTGTGCCGAAAGAAGAGCAAGGTGAAATTTTTGGGGCTTGTCATTCTTTGCCATATGTTGGTCATCATGGTGGAGAAAGAACGCCGGCCCAAGTGTTTAGTTGCGGCTTTTATTGGCCTACTCTTTATAAGGATGCAGGTGAGCTAGTGAAAATATGTGAAAAATGTCAACGGGCCGGTGGAATCTCAAAGAAGAATGAAGTGCCTCTCATAACAATTTTGGAGATTGTATTTTCGATGTGTGGGGTATTGACTTCATGGGCCCTTTTGTGAATTCTTGTGGAAACACCTCCATGTTGGTCGTGGTTGATTATGTGTCCAAATGGGTTGAAGCTGTTGCTTACCCAACAATGAGGTTAGAAGTGCGGTGGCTTTCTTGAAGAAGAATGTTTTCACAAGGGTTGGTACTCCACGTGGTACTATAAACGATGTGGGGGGGGGGATCACATTTTTGCAACAAGGCTTTCGACACTTTGCTTAGAAAGTATGGTGTTACTCACAAATGCACGACTCCTTATCACCCACAAGCTAGTGGGCAAGTGAAAGTCTCTAATCGGGAGATAAAGGGTATCTTGTCCAAAACAGTGAAGGCTAATCAGAAGGATTGGTCCAAGAAGCTTGATGATGCATTATGGGCTTATCGAACGACATGCAAAACACCTATCAGAATGTCGCCATACCGATTGGTGTTTGGAAAAGCTTGTAATCTTCTGGTAAAACTAGAGCAGAAGACCATATAGGCTTCTAAAGAAGTTAAATCTTGATTGGGATGTAGCCTCTAACATGAGGGTTGCTCATTTAAATGAATTGGATGAGTTCCGGTACCATGCTTATGAAAGTTCGTCCTTGTAAAAATTAAAGATGATATATCTTCATGACAAATACATTTGGAACAAAGAGTTCAAGGTGGGAGATCTTGTATTGTTGTTTAACTCAAGGATGAGGATGTTATTTGGGAAGCTAAAGTCTAAATGAAGTAGTCCTTTTGAAATTATGGGTGTGACACCTTTTAGTGCATTAAACTTAAAAAACTAAAACAATGAAGTATTCCGAGTCAATGGTCACCGGGTGAAGCACTACTTGGAAAAAGTTCTAGATAGCCATATCGTGACGGTCATTAATTTCAACTAATGGTATTGCCGTGACGTTAAATCAGGCGCTTCTTGGGAGGAAACCCATGTTTCTTTTCCTTTTTTTGTGGTTAGGTGTTATTTCGTTCTAACTTGATTAGAATTGTGCTACAGGGCTGAGTGTGACTTATAGGAATTGTGGACATAAATCTAGCTAAGTGTTGCAAGAATTACGGACCGCATTTTATTTGTGCGGACCCCACATTTTTGGGTGCTGTAGAAAAAGAAGATTGCGGCCGCACAATTAGCTTGCGAACCACACAACTAAGAGGCTGAGAGTGTTATACCCCATGTCTTCATACGTGGAAGTACGCCATAAGTAAATTGATATAAGCTCAGAAATGAGATGTTACCTTCCACATTTTCGTACGTTAAAGTTTCATCGTAATTTCATCGTAAGCTAATCACGTAAGATCGGAAATGAGATTACTTTGAGATTATAAGCATTATACTATTTCAAACAAGTGATAATTAAATTCGTGAAAGTGAAAGGGTGAGCGAATCGAAGAAAATGAGTTTCATCGAAGTTTGGCATGTTGGGATAAAATATGGACCGAGCTAAAATACCTTGTATTTATGGACTAGTTCCATACAAGGTACTACATGACCATGATAGTAGCTAGTAAAAGGTATGTGAGAAGTGAGTAGTATTTTAAGTAAGCAAAAATAATTCTTAATTATGTGGGTAATTGGTTAATTATTGGGTAATGAGACATTACCTAGTTAATTAATAATTTGTGGTTGATTAATAGAATTCTTTAGATAAAGATTGGACACAAAACATGGCAGCCACATAGAACTACATTAAGTGAGTCATGTATAATGTAGCAAGGTGTCCATTAAGTGATTTGTGACTTATGTGTTATGTAGAAATGTGTCCATTAAGTGATTCACCCCCTCTTTAGTCTTCTGAACGAGATTTGCATACAAATCTTCACTTTAGCATATGCAAGTTAATGCTTGCTTACCCCCTTTGATATTAGGAGCTACAAGTATCATTTTAGCACAAAGTTAAGCCAAATTTGACAATGGTTGGAGCTGGTAAATTGTCAAAACAGTGTATAATTTCATACAAATTGTATATTAGATTTGGTACAATCAAATCTCATATAAGACTATTTAATATTCAGCAACGTGGGATTTTGCGATTCTAAGGATGTACGGTGTAATCTTTTTCAAGAATAACATACGGGTTTTTACCTACTTCGATTCGCCTTTATGTGTTCTTCTCAAAAGACGTGTGTTATAGAGATTGTGAAGAGAATCGACTCATGAATGTTAAGGCTAAGACCTTCTTTCATTTTGGCATGATCTCGTAATTACACGAGTTTGATAACGAAGTATAAAGAAAAATCCATATCCTAGAATTATATTTTTCTAGTTTTGTAAGTTAAAATATTCTCTTTATCGGGACTTCAAATTCATTTGAGTATTTCCTTCTTCCAGTCAAGAGCGCGTAGAGTCTATATATACAGTATTACATTATTTTCATTACCATCGATCTATAATCGATGGGCAGACCCCTATTGGGAAACCTCTGATTAGATGGTAAGTTATATACCGAGCCTGCTGTGGCCAAGCGCCTATGAGCGAGCCCGGTTGGTCGAGATACAGAGCCTAGTATGGCCGAGCCACCTATGAGCGATCCTACTACGACAGAGCAGTTATATATATATACCGATCCTTATAAGGCCGTACAACTATTTTACTTACTATATTGAGAGAGTTGAGTCAGTATCAGCAGGTAAGTATATCTTCAGATTATCTTTGACTTCCACTTGTTTTTCAGTTGCTATATTATCAGTTCAGTTCATATTTCAGTATATTTCCTTACATACTTAGTACATTATTCGTACTGACATCTTTTTGTTGGGGACGCTGCATTCATGCCTGCAGGTATAGATAATCAGTTTGAAGATCCCTCATAGTAGACGTGATTGGCATTGAACAAATGATCGGTAAGGCTCCACCTCATTAGGAGTGCAACCGAGTCTATGAGCCATCGTGTCAGAGTTTGGCTTCAGACTTATGGGTAGGCCGGTACCCTGTCCCATTTGATGTCAATTAATCTTAGAGGCTTTGTAGACAGAGGTTCAATTTGTACAGTATGTTAGAGGCCTTGACGGCCCATATATATTCATATCTTAAGAATGATAGTTTATTGATACAATTTTTCCCACTTACATTTGTACATTATGAGTTGTCTCCATGTTGGCCCATGATGGTTACAAAAGGAATGAGTTCAGCCAACTCGACCTATGTATGTTCTAGTTTTGATCGAATGATTATGAGTTACAGAGTGGTTCACTTGGGCCAGCTCGGCACCGGGCTCCAGCCATGGCTCCCCAGGTTTGGGGCATGACAAAAGTGGTATCAGAGCAGTTCTGTCCTAGGGAGTTTACAAGCCATGTCTAGTAGAGTCTTATTTATGGGTGTGTCGTGCACCACATTTATAAGCAGGAGGCTACATGGCTTTTAGGACTGTCACTCTTCTTCTTGCTATAGATCGTGTGGTATAGCTCACTTATAAGAACTCACATTCCTAAATTTTATTCTATTTGTAATACAACGATGCCTAAATCTAGAAATACGGTTGGTTTGAATGCGGTTGTGGAAGAGTTGAGTAAGAGGAACTCGATTTTTGCATCATGTTTATGATGAGTAAATGTGAAGTCTTCAGCAGATCTTGTCGGTATTACGACATGTAAGCTTCTTGGTAAGGATCCCTAAGGCAAGAATGCCTATCCACTCTTACGGTAAAAAGGAATAAGAGAATCAGAAGGTAGACACAAGTTTCAACAAGTAAAAGAAGCAAGGCGAGGAAGGGTATGAGGTGCCCAGTTAATGAAGATTATCAGTATTTACAATTAAGGCAGAGGAATATAAGCATTTTGAGTTACCTTCAATAATAACAGAGGTATGTACAATTTATTACACCCATTCCAGTTATGCCCTATGGGGGTCAACAAAAGTAGTATAAGAGAAGGACGAGTTATCAGGATCTGACTGGTGTTAGAGTAACCCAAAATGATGGATGAACCCTTTTTGAGTTAGTTGATATTTCTGAAGGGTATTACAAAGGTGCTAATAGATCTCCTTGTGAGACACCCATATGGTGCACTCTAAAATAGTACACTAGATATGAGCGCTACAAAGATAGGCACTAGAAGACTTGAAGGGATAAATATTACCTTAGTGTGGCTCTCGTCCCTAGTAGAGAGAGAACGTTAAGAAACTTGAAGATCCACTAGATGGAGCAAAGGGGAGCAAAAAGCAAAATAATGTCTTGTTGACGTTTTCAGAATAAAGTGATAGACATAAATGTTAGCGGAAAATAAGAAGAGAGTTAATGAAGTATTATGACTAAGATATGATACATGGATGACAATGGTAGATTAAAAAAATGATAGTATTACATAGTCTTAATCAAGTGAAGGAAAAGACGGGAGATGACATGCCTTGAGATAACAAAAGAACATAGTCCATAAAGTCATGTCCTCATTTAGAAAAAAATAAGTTCATAACTCTAACGTGATTACCAAAAGGAAAAGTTAGACCTGAAGTAATATAAATAAGTATGGACTGGTGAACAGGGTAAACTAAACATGAATTAGGGATTGGGTGATTTGATAATGATCGACATCATGAGAATTTCATATTTCATTTCGGCAATAACAGAATAGACAACAGAAGAAGATTCATGAGAAATTCAGAGAATGGTCATTCACGAAGACGCTTCCCTAAAGTAAGCATTATGAGCAAAGTTAAGCTTAAGGTACTGTATGTTCCAGTTATATTAAGTGTCACCCTCACGAGTAAGAAATTTTTTTATCCTTGGTACAGAAGGATTACCGTAAGGCGAGTAAAGGTCATCAATGATGTGAAAAGACGTAAAAAATGAAGAGGTAAAACATCTATACATAGATCATCATAGTATTAAATCTTAATACTCCCCTAAAGAGGGAATATGGAGTGATATGGCATTAAGTCATAATTAAGTGGTTCTAGTAACTATGGACTGGTAAAGGAAGAATACGAATCTCAACATGCCAAACTTTGACGAAACTCATTTTCTTCGATTCGCTCACCTTTCAACTTCACGAATTTACTTATCACTTGTTTGAAATAGCATAATGCTTATAATCTCAAAATAATCTCATTCCCGATCTAACGTGATTAGCTTACGACAAAACTTTAACGTACGAAAATGTGGAAGGTAATTTAAGTCAAAGGAAATGACCCAAGAAAGATTATGCAGAATATTGATATGAATGGGTCAACGATTAGTTAGTAGTTGACTTAGGAAGAGCATAGTTATGGTTAGATAAGAGGATACAGACAAATCAATAGATCGTGCAAGATAAACAAGAGTGACACCCCCAACATGGGGAATTCAGTCTCGTAGATATGACAACATGAATCCTTGAGAAATATTCAGATAGGAATTGGGGTAGTTAAAGGTACAGTATGAGTATTATGGAAATAAAAGAGAATGCCACCGAGAAGACTGTCAAAATATCAAGCAACCCTAGAAGCATAAGGGCGTGGAGGTATGTAACTACGAATAATTATAGGCAAGGAAGGAAATAAAAAAAAATTCTATCGGGAATGCAATGTAATAAGCTCGCAGCTTTACAAGAGCCAAAAGGTCTCCCTAAGTACTACAACGAATGACTAGCTGAGGAAATAAGAAAAAAGGCTTCAGTCTAAGCACAGTGATCTAAGAGGAAATGGTGATGTAACAATAGTCTCACAACAAAATTGTATGCACTCCAAAAGAAAGTGGCACCAACCGTGGATGATGAACGGGGAGAAAATAGAAGGTAATTCGAGACCATATGAGTTGCACAAATATTCTGGCAGGCATGGGAACTAGGATAAGTTACGTGTGCACGCAATAAGGGTGCAGAAAGGCCAGGAAAAGTAATAACTAATACCATGAGTCGTAGATTGGGACATAGCTTAAGCCTACATAAAGGATGATCAGAAGGAGGAGGAAACTAAAGAGATACATAAACAAAGTAAATCAGGAATCTGATTATTGGACCCAGAAAATTATAGACCTCGTGATTGAGAACATTACAGGATTACCTCTTAGATGTCAGAGGTACAAAAGAGATAGTACAATAGACATATTCTATAATAGCTCTACGATAAATCCAGTTAGAAGAAGTACCAGCCTCATAAGAAGTCAGTATAAACTCCCACCGAATTGTGTATGCCATAGAGGTGCAAGTATTATAACAGAGTTTCAAGTTGTGGACGTGAATAATACCTATGTGGGAGGGAAGGTCCTGAAAGAATATGAAGATACGATGCAAGATTTTAAGGTAAGAAAGGTAAAAGTGAAAAATGTATGAGATACTCAAATGCAGAAGGTTGTGAATAGTCCATATTGCAGATAAAAGGCTAGAAGCGCGGGGATTCAGTATCTAGGAATGATAGTAGCGTCGTCAGTGTCATACCTTCCGGCCTATGGTTTCTAAGTACCGAAAGGTATAATTAAAAGAGTAAAGAAGAGTTAGAGACGATGTAATGTCTCACTTGATGTTCCAGAAAAGCATAAGAAAATCGGTCGCAAGCTAAGTATGGTAGAGCGACAAAGGTTTAGAAGGCATGAGCAAGGATAAGGAAAGGCAAGTAAGAAGGTAACGAAAATGGATAAGTCCTCAGGATTAAGCCCATGAAAACAAGAAGAGCTGATGGTTTCTATAAGTTATAAAAAGCTCAGTATATCCTAAATGAAGTCAAAGGAGTCTAAACTAGTAGCATTTAGAAGAGATGGAATACTTCCAGAACGAGGGTGTAATTGTGATAAATAAAGGATGACGTTTGAGCCTTCTCTTGAGTAATGATTTGAAGAAGAAAAATAAAGGAAGGGGATATCATGAATTGTATAGGATTAAAATACCCACATCAGATGAATCACATTGGGATGCTATGAAATACGGTTATGAAAGATAGATATTTCCCCAGGTGGATCAGTCTAATCATTTTAGATATTCCTCGATGCAACGTAAACCCTAGCGGGAAAGTATGATGTAAGAAGTTTAAAGTTATTAGTGGTATATTGTAGATTAACATTGAGGTGAATAAAAAATGGATGATAAAAGTTACAAAGTATGAAATGAGATTAGGCAATCATTCTTAAGATGAACGGTAAGGAAGAAGCATTAAAGGACTTGGATTTGTACATATAGGATAAGCAACAAGAGTAACCTGGATCTTGGTAGCAAACCTCAGTAACGATAAATCGAAGTAAGAGCGATGGTATACTAACCTACTTAGATGCATTAAAGTCATACGAATGGATAACCGAGTCTGTGAAATAAGATATAACAATATTTGTAAGTTCAACAAAGTACCAAGCGAAGAACTTCAGTATACCTATAGATGCCCAAAGAGAAAACTATCAAGCTCTATATATGTTTTCAAAGTGAGGCCTAGATATTTCTTAAAAGCTGGAGGAAAATGGAGAGAAGAGTCGCATAGGCGCACATACAAGGTCAGAGTCGTACATGCTGCATGATAGAAGGTAGAAACAATCACGAGATTGAAGGGATTCCAACTATGAGTCGTGGTGTGAGAAAGAGGCCTAAAGGGGGAAATTACCTAACCTTTGGATTTATTCACAAAACCGTTTTCAAGATGGAAAAAAGAGTACTAAAGTATTCGGAAGGTATAGGTTACAAAAATGATAAGTGCATCAGTCAACATTCGAGGACGAATGTTCCAAAGGAGGGAATGAAGTTACACCCCATGTTTTCGTACGTGTAAGTACGCCATAAGTAAATTGATATAATCTCGAAAATGAGATGTTACCTTCCACATTTTCGTACGTTAAAGTTTTGTCGTAAGCTAATCACGTAAGATCGAGAATGAGATTATTTTGAGATTATAAGCATTATGCTATTTCAAATAAGTGATAGTAAATTAGTGAAGGTGAAAGAGTGAGCGAATCGAATAAAATGAGTTTCGTCGAAGTTTGGCATGTTGGGATAAAATATGGCCCGAGCTAAAATACCCGGTATTTATGGACTAGTGCCAAACAAGGTACCACATGACCATGATAGTAGTTAGTATAAGGTATGAAAAGTGAGTAATATTTTAAGTAAGTGAAAATAATTCTTAATTATGTAGGTAATTGGTTAATTATTGGGTAATGAGATATTACCTAGTTAATTAATAATTACTGGTTGATTAATTGAAGCCTTTTGATAAAGATTGGACACAAAACGTGGCATCCACATAGAACTACATTAAGTGACTCATGTATTATGTAGTAAGGTCTCCATTAAGTGATTTATGACTCATGTGTTATGTAGCAAGGTGTCCATTAAGTGATTCACCCCTCCTTAGACTTCTGAATGAGATTTGCATACAAATCTTCACTTTAGCATATGCAAGCTAATGCTTGCTTACCTCTTTTGAGATTAGGAGCAACAAACATCATTTTAGCACAAAGTTAAGCCAAATTTGACAATGGTTGGAGCTGGTATATTGTCAAAACCGTGTATAATTTCATACAAATTGTATATGAGATTTGCTACAATCAAATCTCATACAAGACTACTTAATATTTAGCAATGTGAGATTTTGTGATTCTAAGGAAGTACAGTGCAATCTTTTTCAAGAATATCATACGGATTTTTCCCTACTTCAATCCACCCTTATGTGTTCTTCACAAAAGACGTGTGTTAGAGAGATTGTCAAGAGAATTGGCTCAGGTATGTTAAGGATAAGCCCTTCTTTCATTTTGGCATGAACTCGTAATTACACGAGTTTGATAACGAAGCATAAACAAAAATCCATATCCCAGAATTTACGTATATTTTTCTAGTTTTGTACGTTACAATATTCTCTTTATCGGGACTTCATATTCATTTGAGTATTTTCTTCTTCCAGTCAAGCGAGCGTAAAGTCTATATATACAATATTACAGTATTTTCATCGATGTGCAGGCCCCTATTGGGCAACCTCTGATAAGATGGTAAGTTATATACCAAGCATACTATGGCCGAGCGCTTATGAGCGAGCTCAGTTAGTCGAGATACAGAGCCTATTATGGCCGAGCGCCTATGAGCGAGCCTACTACGGCAGAGAAGTTATATATATACCGAGCCTTTTAAGGCCGTGAATCTATTTTACTTACTATATTGAGAGAGTTGAGTCAGTATGAGCAGGTAAGCATATCTTCAGATTATCTTTGACTTCCAATTGTTATATTATCAGTTCAGTTCATGTTTCAGTATATTGCCTTACATACTCAGTACATTATTCGTACTGACATCCTTTTGTTGGGGACGCTGCATTCATGCCTTCAGGTATAGATAATCAGTTTGACGAGCCCTCATAGTAGACGAGATTGTCATTCAACAAAGGATCGGTAAGACTCCACCTCATTCAAAGTGCAGCCGAGTCTATGGGCCATCGTGTCAGAGTTTTGTTTCGGACTTATGGGTAGGCCGGTACCCTGTCCCATTTGATATCAATTAATCTTAGAGGCTTTGTAGATAGAGGTTTAGTTTGTACAGATGTCAGAGGCCTTGACGGCCCATATATATTCATATCTTAAGAATGATAGTTTATTGATACAGTGTTGCCCACTTATAGTTGTACATTATGAGTTGTGGCCATGTTGACCCATGATGGTTACAAAAGGAATGAGTTCAGCCAACTCGACCTATGTATGTTCTAGTTTTGATCGAATGATTATGAGTTACAGAATGATTTGCTCGGGCCAGCTCGGCACTGGGTTCTAGCACATGCAATCTGCGGCCGCAATTTGGAATCTACAGTCACACTCAAAATTGTGCGGACCGTAGACGAGATGCTCATCAGGTAACATAGTGCGGACCGCACATGAAAATTTGCGACCGCACTCACTTTTCTTTCCCTTATTAAACAAGAAGTATAAATAGAGGAATGGTATTTGGTACGTTTTTCACTCTCTGAGCATAAATATATTTTCTCTGTTAAAATTTCTTGATGATTTCATCTGTCCAAACATACAACATCTGTGATCAAGCACTCATTACAATCATTCATCTGGTATGCTTCAATTTCTTGTTATTCTTTTTCTTTTAATTTGTAGATCCTTAGTCATGTTTAGGCATTTACCATTAGAACTCAATTGTGTATCCATGTGGGGATAAATCTGTAATGGGTTAATTAATACATGCTCTTTGGGGACTGGTTTACCATATTTTTCATGCTTCTATGATGTTGCCATATCAAATTGTGCATAAATTTGCAAAACCTAGATAGAAGAAGATTGACATGTATGTAACTTTTGTATTTTACGTCCGCACTTGAATTTGTGCAGTCTACAAATGTGGAATTTAGGGCAACTTAGTGAAGAACTCATTATGCGGTCGCGAACTAAAATGTGCAGACCATAGAATTCTCATCGCGGCCGCAAAACAACCCATTTACTGTCATCAAAGAGTCCATATTTTTTGACTCTATTGTGCGGCCACATTTCTAATTGTGCGGACCGCAAAAATCATGTTGCGGCCGCACATCAGTCAATTCTCCGTCATCAGAGAGTTGGCATATTTTGGGTTTCAAAGGTGCATCCACAAGTGAATTGTGTGGACCTCACTTCACTTTTGCTGACACACAACAAAATTTTGCGGTTCGCAAGTCCTCACCTGCGGCCGCAAGTGAAATTGTGCGGGCCACAGATTATTTCCCTGCAAGTATGTTCTATCTGTGTGCCCTCACTGTGTCTTGTGGTTTATAGTTTACTTGCATATCTCTCGTGCATGTTTGAACATTGAATTACAACTAACAATCACCTTTGTTTGATATAGACAATGGTTCTATCTAGAGGACACGACGACACATAAAAAAGGAGAGGTAAACCCTCTCGAGGTCGAGGAAAGAGTGTCTTACGCCTTGGCCAAGAAAAGAAAATCACAAATAAAGCTATAGCCAACAAACAGAGAGGTGCATATCTCTTCGAGACGAGCTCGTATGTCCAGTATAGTGAAGCATCAGAGGACAACTCAGTATCTCTTCAGGAGCAGCCAACCGTACAGTCAAGGCCGCAAGGGAGATACCAACTCAGGGACAAGCCCTCCTCATATTATAGCACTTTCGAGGATTCGGAAAGTGCTAGTCAGGCTTCTAAGACATCGACTGCACTAGTCCTTGAGGCACAGGATGCACCAACACAAGATATCCGCGATGATAGCAGAGGGGGAGATGCTACAACTGCCGTCCTTGAAAGGTCAAAGAAGAAAGAGGTTTGCAAGTACAAATTTATTAGCTTGGGTGTCTTCACCAGCTTTCGTACCTAGTGGCCAACAAGGTCGCTAACCCTTGAGCGGAAGTGTTTATTTAAAGATTTAGAGAAATACAATCCACTCATTTTGAGGCAGTTTAGGGAGCGCAAGGGGTGGATGTGGTTCACACAGAGTGTAGTAGATTCCAAAGAGTACCTTGTCCGGGAATTCTACGCCAATGTGGCGCATATCAAAAAGGGCACAAAGGTGATCAAAGTTTGTAACCTCAAAGTGAGGTTTCATTAGCATACACTTAACACGTACTTGGGCGTCGAAGATGTTGAGCCGAAGGATCATTTGGAGAAGTGTGCACTGGGAGACGCAGTCCGGCCTTGGTTAGCGAAGATTCTGGCACCACCGGGACCACCACAACCATGGATTAATGCTGGGGTTCCTATCCACCAGAGCACCTTGAGCTTTGAGGGAAAGGGGTGGCAGACATTTGTGTGCAGCAGACTAGACCTGTGCTAGAATGAGACTCACTTTCAGATCCCTAGGGCAGTTTTGGTTGCTTCTATTATGGCCGGGTACCCTATCAATGTGGGTGCCGTGATGTCGGCCAACATCTCACTGATTGCTCGGCAAGTTGATTTGTCCTACCCGTACCCCAACACTATTACAAAATATCTCACAGATGCAAGGGTAGAGCCGAGGGATTATGACAAAAAGTTGAGGCCGAAGAAGCCTTTTACTTGGTATTCACTTATGGATGCGAACAATCCGAAGAAAAAAGTTCAGCCTCCTACCACCACAAGCCCGTCTGATGAGCGAGCTATGGTAGCTGAGGTAGTTGATGTTCCATCCACTTCAGCCTAGCCTTCCTCCAGTGCCGCAGCTAAGCCTCCACCCTCCTCCACATCCCCTACTACAGCTCCTACCACATCTCCCACCTCGGCTTTGAAGCCAGTTGCTGTGCCTCCTCATCCACCATCTGCACTGGGAGTCTCCCATACATTGGCGAGTCTCAACAATTGGATGCAGATATGTCACGCCCCAACCTCGGGAGCGCGACCGACACTCAACCGAGTGAACCCGGTCGAGCAAGCCTATTAGACCTTTCCTACCCGACTCATGCGTGATCCGAAAAGGGGATCATTACCATTGTCAAACAGGGGAGGAATCAGATATATATATAAACGTTGATAGTTCATTTCTCATTATATTCATTACACCATATTTAAGTTTCCAAAAGTACATACCGTTTACAATTTGGTGGGAAAAGAGTTTCAAAATACAACATATTCTAGTGACCCATCCTATACCCATACATAAACCACACAAACATCTACAGAGCCTCTAATGATACAAAAGACAATTATGACAATGCCGGCAACAAGGCCCCGACTATACCTCAAAACGTGGTATCTTATACAAAAGAAGAACTACATGACCCCTGGAAGAAATGGGGGCTCAACAAGACTGCTGTTCAGAGAGCGCACCACTATCTACGATCGGCACTATCTGCGATGGAACCACCTACATCCATTCAAAGATGTAGCGCCCCTGACAAAAGGGACGTTAGTACTGTCGAATAGTACTAGTATGTATAGCTAAACACAATCTCATTAGAAAGATCAATAATACAGGAAGAAGTAATCAAGAATTCAATGAAAAACTTAGACTACACCACAACATCAAATAAGGAATCACATAAGCTTCGAAGTGAAATTACTATAGCTTTAGCTTGGGCCATTATTAGCATTAACACCTCATTATTCACAATACCACCGTACTCTTATACGGAGTCCGATCATGACCCGATCGGCTAGGTCATATCCCTTGGATACATTTTCCACAATATCAATTACTGTTTCAATTCCGGTTCAATTCCCAGCACAATACCACCATGTGTGCGGCATGGCGTTCGATCACGGTCGGATCGGCTAGGCCGTCTTACTCAAGACGTTTCCATTTTTCATCAACCATCTCATTCCTTATTTCACACACATACTTCAATTCCTTAGTGTCCACAATTGTTAATTCGTACTTGGCACTTGGCCACATTTCATAATTCGAGTTCCTTCCACATATTTCACATTATTATCAATTCCGTGAACAAGCCTTTCAATTCAAGATATTAAGTACACATAGGAGAAATCATGAATCGTGGGCATACAAAGGCTTTCACATACTTTGGAAATTTAACACATATTCCACATCTTCAATACATCATCAAGTAACAAAATAGCATAACAGGGAGCATTTAAATACATATTGCACATAAAGTCTTACAACACAAGCACGTTTGGAATGTCATTTCCTACATAAATAAAGGTTGAGAGTTACACCATTTGTAGGGTCACCATGGGCATTAGATTTCTAAGAAGAGGGGTTTTTAGCCATACATACCTCAATAAATCTTTCCTTACGTTCGACAATAACTTCCGGGACCCTTAGCACCTCTATTTCAGGATTATCACAAATTGATTCAAGAATTAGAAGGATGATCGATGCTTTAGCCCATTCCCCATCCTTAACCATTTTAGCTCACATTTCTCCTAGTCTCCCTCACCACCCAATACATGCAAAACAATTAACCCCAAGCCCATGAACTATCTTGCTAGGTACCCATTTTAGAAGAAATTTTGAAATGTTGAGCTGGGCTTAGATTCTTACCTTTGATATGGGGACCTTCTTGGAAATCTTCAAGTAATTAGCAAGAATGGGAGGATATCAGTTTGATTCTTGGTCTCTCTCTCTCTAAGAACCCTTTCTCTCATTCTAGAAATATAAGAAAATAGCTCAATATGGCCTAATGTGGTGTTTTAACGGAATGTGGTCGGGTTTTAAAGATTAGAAAATAGGAGCCCCAACACAGATCTGCGGTCACATATGCGACCACATAATGGTTATGCGGCCCGCAAAGTGATCGCAAAATAGCCCTCATGGGCTTGAGTTTTCTTCCCAGGTATGCGACCCGTATACGGTCTGCATACCTGTTCTGAGGTCGCATAATGCACCGCAGAACTTCCCTTCGCAAATGGGCCGCAGATTAATTATGCGGCTCCATAATGGGCCTTAGAAATGCATTTTTCTGCAAGCATTTTCCTTTAGGTCCGTAGTGTACTATTTAATCCAAAAAGTCCGAACCTTATGACACATAAATCTAACTTGGCACCACGAAATTTCGGGTTTTTAGTTAAAATTTTTTACAAGGCCTTACAAGACAACCACTGTAAAGTTGTCTGACTTGTCCAGTACTGTTGCAGCGCAATCCACGTTACAGGCATCACATGTTCCTTATGACCTTGAGGAGACATTGAATAAAATTTTGGAGAACCAGAAGACTGTTATGGACACCTTGGTACAACATGGGTCAGTGATTGAAGAGCTGGGAAAGGAAGTCAAGAAGATGAGAAAATCCCAGGCAAGCAAGAAGTCAGGGGACAAGCTCCGAAGATAGGTGAGTAGGTTTGCTACAGCCGGAGATCTCCCCTTTGACATACTGCTTGACCACACCATTCAGTCCCAAATCCTACAACACCATCTGCACTGGTGGCACCAGCTGGCAAGTCTAAAGATACAGACCTTGCTGCCGACACTACTGACGCCACGCGTTTGATGTTTGCTAACCCAGCCACACCTAGAGTTGAGGATGATGAGATTTAGTTGGCTGACCTTGAGGGCGATGACACTGCTGGGGACACAGAGATGTCCAAGGAGCCATAGGGAGTTTTCTTCACTCTTCCCTCTTTTACTCTTAATTTTCTAAGCATTGGGGATGATGCTTACTTTTATTCGGGGGGAGGGGGGTGGAGTCTATTTGGCACATTTGGTATTTTGATATATTTGGCCTGTAATAATTCGATGATATTCTCTCCTTTCCTATTTATATGTATATATCTTCTCTCTCTTACTATGTATATTCATTCTATCCTTAGTAGTTTTGTTCATTACCTTCTTTATCTTTGTTTTTGCTTATTAGCTTCTTTTTATATTTTAGGAGTTAATAAGCCTTTGATTTTCTTAATTCCATAGTTCTTTCCAAAGGCAGTTTTTGTGTGAACGGGGTGACTTGTCCCAACGATGGATGGCGTGACAACCTTCTTAAGGGAATGAGTCTGTTTTTGTGTTTAGGTAATAAGAGTAGTAGTAATGAATAAAAATACCTAATTAAGTCATGCTCGAATAGTCAACCATGTTTAAATTGGAACCAACACACTTAACTACGTGCTTATGGTTAGAAACAAGGTTTTTGAAAGAAATAACTTTAGTTAGTGACTTTGTAACTCTTATATTGACTTTGGCAATCATCGAGTGGTTTCATTGGACCATAGTGATCTTTAAACTTGAATGTGGTCGTTGTGGGCCCTTGAGTCAGTCCTATTCTACAATCCGGTTGCGTGAGGGGTGAGATGAGTTGTTGCTAGTCAAAGTATCCGTGCGAAGGGTCTAGAACTTGCCCCGAATGTGTTTCAAGGCAAAATACTAAGTTTTGCTTGGTTTGAGAAGTATTATAGCCTCTCGTTGGCCCCTTTGAGTTTTAATGCCAACCAATGTCATTATCCCTAGTCAACCCCTTTGAGCCTCTAGCCTTTGTCATTTGATAACCATGTTACAAGCTTTTACCCGTTTTATCGTGACCCTCTCTTGGAGCCCGAACTTTCCTTAACACTCTCTTAAAACATAAGTTTGGGGAAGAGATGAGGAACTTGAAAAAGGTATCAAGGCACAAAATATAAAATAAATGATCTCTATGAGAAGAGAAGGAAAGAAAAAAAATGAGGTAATGATCCCAAACATGGAGAAATAAAAAAGGGAGAAAAAGAATGAAATGATCAAGAAAGAGTGATTCTAAGTCTCTCTAGTCCTCAGGGAAAAGAAAGTGCCTCTAAGAATTGGCAAAGTGTGAGCCGAGAAACGAAAGATGAATTGCTTAAGGAAAGGTGTAACCAATACTCATAGGGTATCCTACCCTAACGCAAAAGCCTTTATTACATTCCTAAAGAAGTCCTAGTTGACTTCAAACCGAGTGAGATCTACAATAGTAGCGATCTACATGATTTCAAACCATCGATTCGAGCTGTGTGTTTACTTTTAGGACCATGAGGCGGCACCTCGGGAGATCCCCCTACACATTTACTTTTGACACTGCGAGGCGGTACCTAGGGAGATTTACTTGCATATTTACTTTTGGGACTACGAGACGGTATCTCGGGAGATCTGCTGTCGAGTATTTACTTTTTGGACTACGAGACGGTATCTCGGTAGCGTCCCTGTTGTTTATCCCATTGTGTTGTATGGTTATTTCTCCGTGAACTTTGTTATTAATTTCTTAGTATTTCTTCATGTTATTATGTATTCTATCTTATTATTATATCCCAGTAGGGCCCAGACCTGACCTCGTCACTACTCGATCGAGGTTAGGTGGTACTTACTTGGTACCATTATGGTGTACTCATGCTACTCTTCTGCACATGTTTTTGTGTGCAGATCCAGGTATTTCTTATCAGCCTCAATATCCGTGAGCAATGAGATTGTGGAGACTTCAAGGTATATCTGCTCGCGTTCGCAGACCTCGAAGTCCCCCTCTATTCCCTCATATGTCATTTACCTTTCCGTACTTTCTTAGACTCTGGTTTACAGAGATACTTAGTTCTTCTTCCATAGCTTGTGACTCATGAATACCGAATTTTGGGAAATACTATTTGTACTCGAGTGTTGGTTATTGTACATGCCGAACGACATCTTATCAGTTATTTAATTATCTATTGCAGTTTAGTTGCTAAATTTTTCTTCCATTTTTGTTATTTCGCAAATTGTTAGGCTTACCTAGTCATACAGACTAGGTGCCGTCACGACGTCTTACGGAGGGAGAATTGGGTCTTGACAAGTTGGTATAAGAGCTCTAGGTTCATAGGTGTCGTGAGTCACAAGCAAGTTTATTAGACTCTCACGGATCGATACAGAGACGTCTATACTTATCATCGGGAGGCTATGGAACTGTTAGGAAAATTACACTTCTTTGATTACTTGTCGTGCAAAATTATTGACTTCGAAATTATAAACTTCTATCTTCAATTCTCTTACAGATGGTAAGGACACATACAAGGGGATCTGATGACCAGACACCCACACCCCCTGCTAGGGCCGTGAGAGGTTGGGGCCAGGGCCGGGGCCTGGGCCGGGGCCGGGGTAGAGGCCAAGGACGTCCACATGGTGCATATAGAGCACCCAGACCAGCTGATACAGAGGAGCCCCCAGTAGTTCCAGCTGGAGGGCAGGCACCCGAGGCACCTATTGCTGCACTATCCCTCTAGGAGACTCTAGCCCAGGTTTTGAGCATGTCAGCACCTTGGCTCGGGCTGGATTGATTCTACCTGCTCCTGCGACATCTCAGGTTAGGGGAGGAGCACAGACTCCCGCCACCGGTACCCCAGAGCAGTGGGTTTAGGTCGACCAGGTTCAAGAGATTATACCAATGCAGCCGGTAGCTCCAGCTCAGCCCGAGGCCAGGGCATCAGTTTTTGAGGCGGAGCAACTCAGGATTGAGAGGTACAAGAAGTACCACCTTCTTACCTTCAGTGGATTGGCATCTGAGGATGCCCAGAGTTTTCTTGAGGAGTGTAACCATATCCTCTATACTATGGGTGTAGCGCAGTCGAGTGGGGTTTCTTTTACTACATTCCAGCTCAAAGAAGCAGCCTATTAGTGATGGCGTGCTTATGAGTTGGGTAGTCCAGCTGAGGCACCTTCACTTGCATGGACTCAGTTCTCGGATATGTTCTTGAGGGAGTATGTTCCCCAGAGTCTCAGAGACACATGGCGTGCAGAGTTTGAGCAGTTGCGACAGGGTCTTATGACTGTGTTAGAGTATGCAGTTCGCTTAAGTGATTTGGCCCGACATGCACCGGCCTTGGTTGCTACAGTTTGAGAGAGGGTTTGTCGGTTTATCGAGGGGCTCAACCCTAGTATCTGGCTTAGCATGGATCGGGATTTGGAGATGGATATTGCATACCAACAGGTTGTGGGCATTGCTAGGAGATTGAAGGGTATGCTTTCTCGGGAGAGAGTGGAGAGGGAGGCCAAGAGGTCTCGAGAGTCTAGCACTTATAGTGGTACTCTTGCAGCAACTGTAGTTCGTCATGGTAGGGGCTATGTGAGTCGCCCCATTCATTTAGCACTTCTAGCCGCCAGTGGTATTTCGGCCCCTTCTAGGCCCCACAAGCCTCATTATGCACCGCTAGTATCTAGTGGACATCCTGCACAGGGTGCTTTTAGCGGTCAGTCCAGCATTCTTGGCCGAGCCAGCCATAGAATCCACGCCCTCCGAGATCTTATTTTAAGAGTGGTGACACTCTCCATATGTGTCATCTTATTTTGCACCGTATTTGGGCGTATCTCGTGATTCTTTGAGTTCTCCTGTTAATATGTCTACACGTGTGGGAGATTCTATTGTTATTGACCGTGTGTATCGGTCGTGTTTGGTGGTTCTTAGTGGTTTAGAGACCAGAGACGGCTTATTATTGCTCAATATGGTAGATTGTGGTATTATTTTGGGCATGGACCGGTTGTTTCCCCATTATGCTATTCTTGATTGTCACGCCATGATCGTGACACTGGTTATGCTAGGATTACCGCAATTAGAGTGGAGAGGTACCTTAGAGTATACTCCCAGCAGATTTATTTCATTTCTTAAAGCTCAACAAATGGTTGAGAAGGGGTGTGAAGCATATCTAGATAATGTGAGGGATGTCAGTATTGATACCCCTACAGTTGAGTCAGTTCCAATAGTGAGGGATTATCCAAATGTGTTTCCAGCTGATCTTCTGGGCATGCCATCCAACAGGGATATTGACTTTGGCATTGATTTGTTGTCGGGCGCTCAACCCATCTCCATTCCTCCATATCGTATGGCTCATCCTGAGTTGAAAGAGCAGTTACAAGAGGTCTTTGATATGGGCTTCATTCGGCCAAGTATGTCACCTAGGGGTGCCCCAGTCTTGTTTGCAAAGAAGAAGGATGGTTCTATGCGTATGTGCATTGATTATCGCCAGTTAAACAAAGTTATAGTGAAGAAGAGGTATCCATTGCCTTGTATTGATGACCTATTCAATCAATTACAGTGTGCTAGAGTGTATTCCAAGATTTACTTGCGTTCAGGCTATCATCAGTTGAAGATTCAGGAGCCAAATATCCCGAAAACTGCTTTTAGGACTCGGTATGGTCAATACGAGTTCCTTGTGATGTCATTTGGGCTGACCAATGACCCTAGCATCATTCATGCATTTGATGCATAGTGTATTTCAGCCCTATCTTGACTCATTCATCATTGTGTTTATTGACGACATTCCGGTGTACTCCCGGACTGGGGAGGATCATAAGCAGCACCCGAGGACTGTGCCTCAAACCTTGAGAAAAAAGAAGTTATATGCAAAATTTTCAAAGTGTGAGTTTTGTCTAGACCCAGTGGCATTCTTGGATCATGTGGTGTCGAGTGATGGGATCAAGGTGGATCCGAAGAAGGTGGAAACAGTGCAGAGTTGGACCAGACCTTCCTCAGCTACGGAGATCCAGAGTTTTCTTGGTTTGACGGGGTATTACCGTCGATTTGTAGAGGGTTTCTCATCTATTGCATTACCTAAGACCAGGCTAACCCAAAAGGGTGCTCTGTTCAGGTGGACAGAGGAGTGTGAGGAGAGCTTTCAGATGCTCAAGACAACTTTAACTATAGCCCCAGTATTGGTTTGCCTACCAGTTCAGGGTCTTATACTGTATATTGTGATGCGTCGCAGATTGATCTCGGTGCGGTGTTGATGCAGGACGATAGGGTGATTGCCTATGCGTCCAGACAGCTGAAGGTGCATGAAAATAACTATCCTTTCCACGACCATGAGTTAGAAGCTATTGTTCATGCCTTGAAGATTTGACGACACTATTTGTACGGTGTCCCTTGTGAGATCTACCTCGATCACCGGAGTTTGCAGCATCTGTTCAAACAGAAGAATCTTAACTTGCATCAGCGGAAGTAGTTGGAGCTGCTTAAGGGTTATGATATCCCCATTTTGTACCATCCAGGGAAGGCCAATGTGGTGGCCGATGCCTTGAGTCACCGGGCGAAGAGTTTGGGGAGCTTAGCATATCTACCAACAGTAGAGAGGCTATTGGAATTGGATGTTCAGTCCTTAGCCAACCAGTTTGTTATATTGGATACTTCTGAGATGAGTCGAGTGTTGGCTTGTGTGGTCTCTCGATCTTCTTTTTCTGATTGTATCAGGGAGCGTCAGTATGATGACCCCCACCTGCTTGTCCTTGGGGACACGGTTCAACACGGTGATGCTAAGGAGGTCACTATTGGAGATGATGGTGCTTTGAGGATACAAGGCAGGCTATGTGTGCCCAATGTAGATGGTTTGCGTGAGTTGATTCTCCAGAAGGCTCACAGTTCGCGGTACTCCATTCATACGGGTGCCGCGAAGATGTATCAGGACTTGAGGAAGAATTATTGGTGGAGAAGAATGAAGAAGGACAACATGGAATATGTATCTTGATGTCTAAATTTCCAGCAGGTGAAGTATGAACATCAGCGGCCAGGTGGATTGCTTAAAAAGTTGGAGATTCTGGAGTGGAAATAGGAGATGATCACTATGGATTTCATTGTTGGGCTTCCATGGACTTAGCGAAAGTTTGATGAAATTTGGGTGATTGTGGATAGGCTAACCAAGTCAGCTCATTTCATTACTATGATGACTACCTATTCTTCTGAGCAACTGGCTCGAGCTTATATCCGCGAGATTGTCAGGCTTCATGGCGTGCCGGTATCTATCATCTCTGACAGGGGTACGCCATTTACATCACGGTTCTGGAGGGTCGTACAATATGAGTTAGGTACTCGGGTTGAGTTGAGCACAAAATTTCACCCTCAGACGGCCAGACAGTCTGAGCGCACTATTCAGATACTAGAGGATATGCTCCATGCGTGTGTGATAAAGTTTGGAGGTTCTTGGGATCAGTTGTTTCCACTTGCGGAGTTTGCCTACAACAACAGTTATCAGTCGAGCATTTAGATGGCACCGTATGAGCCTTTATATGTAGGTGGTATCGGTCTCCAATGAGTTGGTTCGAGCTGGGCGAGGCTAGGTTATTGGGTACATACTTGGTTCAGGATGCTCTGGAGAAGGTTAAGGTGATCCAGGATCGACTTCACACATCCCAGTCCAGACAAAAGAGTTATGCAGATCAGAAGATTCGCGATGATTAATTCATGGTTGGAGAGCGGGTCCTGCTCCGGGTGTCACCCATGAAGGGTGTTATGAGGTTCGGAAAGAAGGGCAAGCTGAGCCCAAGGTTTATTGGCCCATTCGAGGTGTTGCGACATGTTGGGGAGGTTGCTTATGAGCTTACCTTGCCTCCCAGCCTAGCAGGAGTCCATTCGGTATTTCATGTTTCTATGCTCCGATAGTATCACAGTGATCCGTCTCATGTGTTGGATTTCAGCTTAGTCCAGTTGGACAAGGATTTATCTTATGTTGAGGAACCGGTGGCTATTTTGGACAGGCAGGTTAGAAAGCTGAGGTCACTTAACATTGCTTCACTGAAGGTTCAGTAGAGGGGTCACCCAGTCTAAGAGGCGACTTGGGAGACCGAGCATGATATGTGCAGCCATTATCCTTATATTTTCACCACTTCAGGTATGTCTCTATGCTCATTTGAGGATGAACGATTGCTTTAAGAGGGGGAGGATGTAACAACACGACTGGTCGTTTTGAGAGTATTATCCCCGATCCCCTATTTACTGCCTTCCCCGTATCGTTTTCTGCTTATGTGACTTGTCATGAGGTTTAGTTTGTGGTTTCAGAGTGATTTGGGACACTTAGTCCCTAAAATGGAAGCTTATGTTATGGGATTTTGACCGTAGTTGGAACTGTGTGAAGATGACTCCGGAATGGATTAGGCTTGAAATGACGAAAGTTAAATTTTTGGGAAGTTTGAGCGGAAGTGGACTTTTCTAATATCAGTCAGATTCTGATTCTGGAAGTTGGAGTAGGTCCGTAATATCGAATATGACTTGTGTACAAATCTGGGGTCAATTGGACGTGATTTGATAGATTTCGGCATCAGTTGTAGGAGTTTGAAGTTTCAAAGTTCATTAAGTTTGAATTGGAGTGCGATTCGTGTTTTTAGCATTGTTTGATGTGATTTGAAAGCTCGACTAAGTTTGTATGATGTTTTGGGACTTAATGGTACGTTTGGTTGAGGTCCCTGGGGCCTCGGGTGGATTATGGATGGTTAATGGAATATCTTTGTACTTGTAGGAGTTGCAGAAATATCTGGTGTTCAGTTGATGGTTTCTTTCTTCGCGTTCGCGAAGGGAGTACCGCGTTCGTGAAAGGAGTTCCGCGTTCGCGAAGGGGAAATGGAGGAAGGAGAGGATTGTTGCTTTGCATTCTCTCGCGTTCGCAGTGAAGGTCCCGCATTCGCGAACCTCTGAGGGGATAAGTCTATGCGTTCGCGTTGAGGGTCTCGCGTTCGCATTGAGAAAACTGGTCTACTGAGTCTCTAGACAATTTTCCAACGCGTTCGTGATGAGTGTCCCACATTCGCGTAGGGTCAGGCTGCGTGAGCTCCGCATTTGCGAATGGCTTATCGCGTTCGCAATGAAGAAATTTGGACTGAAGCAGTTTTGTGCTTCGCGAATGCGAGGTGTCTTCCGCGTTTGCAAAGAAGGAAATGCCTGGGCAGACTATAACATTTCAAAAACGAGGGTTTAACCATTTTTTCAAAACTTGAGATAGAGTGCTCGAATTTGGACAAACTTTTGAGGGATTTTTAGAGGCATCGATTGGGTAATGATTCTTCACTTGTTTTTGGTTATATCCCACTAATCTATCATTAATTCCAATCTTTAATTTCGGATTTGGGTTGAGAAAATTGGGAAAAACTGAAAAAGTTCTTCAACCAAATTTTTGGGTTTTGATTGAGATTTTGACATCGGATTTGAGTAATTTTGGTACGACTGAACTCGTGGTTGAATGGGTGTTCGTATTTTGTGACTTTTATCTGATTCCGAGGGCCCGTGTCGACCTTTTGGGGAGAAATTCCAATTTCTTGCTAAAGTCTTGATTTCATTAATTAAATTACTTTCTTATAGTTATATTAATGGCATGTAATTTCTTTTTTCTAGATTTGGGCCATTCGGAGTCGGATAATCGAGGAAACGACATTTTGATTGATTGAACTTGGTTCGAGGTAAGTGGCTTGCCTTGTGTGGGGGAAATCCCCTTAGGATTTGGTTCTCATATGATATTTTTTTGATATGTGAACACCGTGTACGCGAGGCGACGAGTGCGTACACGAGATAATTATTGTAAAATCCAATTTTTCACTGAGTAGTAGCCTATTACATCTTATTCGAGTTATACCAGCATGTGTAGTTATCATGTTTAGTCTAATATCGCATTTCTACGTGTCTTAAATGCTTATTTGAAATTTGTGCAGCATGTTTAGTTGAACTCCTTTCTTTACTTGATTTGTATTAGCCTTAGCTGTAGAATTCTTTGCTGTTAATTGCTATTTTTCCATCGATTCGAGCTGTGTATTTACTTTTGGAACTACAAGGTCGTATCTCGGGAGATCACCCTGCACATTTACTTTTGAGACTACGAGGCGGTACCTCGGGAGATCTCCTTGCATATTTACTTTTGGGACTACGAGACGGTATCTCGGGAGATCCCCTGTCGAGTATTTACATTTTGGGCTACCTGACGGTATCTCGGGAGTGCCCCTGTTGTTTATCTCATTGTGCTGTGTTGTTATTTCTTCGTGAACTTTTTTGTTAAATTCTCAGTCTTTCTTCAAGGTATTATATCTTTTATCTTATTATTATATTCAGTGGAGCCCAGACCTGGCCTCGTCACTACTCGACCGAGGTTAGGCTTGGCACTTACTAGGTACCATTGTGGTGTACTCATGCTACTCTTCTGCACATGTTTTTGTGTGCATATCCAGGTACTTCTTATTAGACTCGATATCACTGAGCAATGAGATTCTGGAGACTTCAATATATATATGCCCGTGTTCGCAGACCTCGGAATCCCCCTCTATTCCCTCCTATGTCGTTTACCTTTCCGTACTTTCTTAGACTCTGGTCTATAGAGATATTTGGTTCTTCTTCTATAGCTTGTGACTTATGACTACCGGTTTTGAAAAATACTGTTTATACTCGAGTGTTAGTTATTGTACATGCCGAGCGGCATTTTATCAGTTATTTAATTATCTGTTGCAGTTTTGTTGCTAAGTTTTGCTTCCATTTTTGTTATTTCGCAAATTGTTTGGCTTACCTTATCGTAGAGACTAGGTGCCGTCACGACGTCTTACAGAGGGAGAATTGAGTCCTCACAATTTGAAAGTTTGTTTGATGATGATGGAAAGTTTTCTTATTAACAATGTGCATTAGTGAATCTAAAATTTACGTTTGTTATATAGCATGCTTTAAAATAGTTGAAAGCCCTATATTATTTTATTTAAATAGTTTAATGTAACTAACAAAATCCAATTTAAATTAAATTAAGGTTCATAAGACCATGAGACTTGTGTATTTGATACGAAATTTAGTAGTAATCAAAAACTTAACTCCTAAGATTTGAACTTATTCATTAAATTAATAATTAAGCTTAGACAGTCAAGTAATATTTTTAAAAGTGTTTGGCATATATATAACTTATTGTAGTGCAATTATCCAAGTATTACACTTAAAATATAATAAGTGATTGGATATGTAATTTTGATAAGAATATAACTTGTTAATTAGTTTGTTAAATAAGTTAGTATTGGTAGGTTATTTTTTGGAAGAAGGAAGCTTGTCCCTTGTCAGAAAAAATAATAGAGTAAGAAAGAAGTGTTTTTAATCACTTCATGTCTTATATAGTTAGAATAATTTGAGACATATTTTGGAGAGAAATCAAATTATGATCATATTATTAATAATCAAGATTAGCTCCGAAATGGGCCAAATATCAATCATCTTGTTTAGTCGGTTTTTTATTTTTACTAGGTTCTTTTTTGACAAGTATACTATATAAAGTAAAGTCATGTGTGGACTTTATGAACATATAATAAGCTATTTAAATTTAATTTATATATTCAAAGACTTATATATCATATAATAGGATAAATGTAAGATTTCGAGTGTTAATGTTTAAAAGAATATAATATATTAATTAAAGTATGTTGGCAAGTAATAAGTAAATTTAAAATACGAACCTTCGAATTTGCATAACCTATTAATTACTTTAAATAAACTAAATTATTTTAAATATCTTTTAAATTCGAATTCTTTTTGTTTGTAGAGATGACATTTGCGCATCGTAGATGGATGTATAATAGGAATCATCCTAATCGTGTGGGGTTAAAGGATGAATTTAAAGAAGAGGTTGCTGAATTTATTGTTAAGGCAAGGACACTTGATGATTTTCTTATTGAAGGGATAATTTTATGAAATGCAAGTTTGTTAAGTTATTGGGAGAAGATGTTGTTACATGTCATCTTTTTAAAAAGGGATTTATGAAAAATTATTATGTGTAAACTGCTCATAGGAAGAATCTTGATAGCGTAAATAATGTTGATTTTCATAATTCTTTTGATGGTGATGTCACAACCCAAAACCCAACCAGTCGTGGTGGAGCCTAGCACACTTGCTAGGCAAGCCGGACATAACAAATAAAGAACTAAAATAGAAAAATATACATAAATTACATAATAATGCCAATACATGATAAAATCCCCCAAAACTGGTAAATACAGAGCCATGGGCTCTAATACGGAAGTACAAGTCGAAAATGACTAAACAAAATACTCTCTGAAATAAAGACAACAACACATAAGAAACGAGACGTCAAGACTGCAATCGAGAATGAATTTCTACCTCGTCTCTCACTAATCAACTCTGCTACAAGCCTCGACTACTGATGACTGGTTCGACACTTGGATCTGCATAATTAAGTACAAAGTGTAGCATGAGTACAACCGACCTAATATACTCAACAAGTATCATAACTAACCTCGACGAGGTAAAAAAAGTAAGAATTATAAATGATGCTTGATATAACCTTTACAGTTTCATCAATTTAACAAGTACAAAACAATAAAGTGATCAAGTCATACACAGAAAGAATCATTTGTGTTTGTGTGCAATTACTCAAGTTCTCTGCGCAATCAATGATACAACATATAACGATGATATGCAAATGAATCAGGTAAGTAACCGTGGAAATTGCAAGTAAAGATGAAATATAAAATCCAGAACAAACACTGGACAGAATTTCCTCAATATTTTTCATAACCGTACCAAATGACTGATCAGTTTACTCAAATCCGCGTGTACACCATCAAGAAGTCACATGAGAGGGTGACCCTAGGGGGTGGATCCATATCCACAGGTAGCATGACCAATTCAATGTGCTATACACATGGCGTGGTTACATGCTCAATATCATGCTGAGCGGATATGGTCACAGGCATAACAACACAATTCGCCCGGTGTGGTCACAGGTATAACAAAAAAAATCCATCCGACGTGATCACAAGTATAACAACACAATTTTCCTAGCATAGTCACATGCATAACAACACAATACGCCCGACGTGGTCACAGGTATATCTACATAATCCGCACGATATGGTACAGGCCTCCAGTCCAAATTGTATCACACAACAACAAAAATACAAAAATACATGTATATGATGAATCAATATCAGATTTCATGCTCTTGGACTGGTATAATGACATGCTATAGTGTAGGCATACGTAAAGTGTGCTATAATAGCTCAAATCATAAATCTCACTAAAGGAATAGCAATTATCAAGTTCATTATCACGACCCAATTTACTATATAGGCCGTGATGGCGCCCAAATTCGCTCATAGGCAAGCCAATTTCGAACTAGTTAAGTAGTTATTATTCTTAATAATTTCAAAGTTTTAATTTTTTTATTTATTAAATAGATAATAAGTGAAAAATTGTAGTAAAGTAAAGCGTGAACTAATGAAAGGGTAAATGTGGTGAACTGAATACTCAAAATTATAAAGTATCTACTAGCATGTTTTCAAGACCCGGTGTCACAAGTGTATGAGCAACTAGTAAAATATGCAAAACATCTATGCTACTGTCTGAAATAAGATAGACAAAAAGTAAATAAAAGAGAGAGACTACAGGTTCTGTAGAACGGACTCAGAGAGCAGCTCACCACTATGCCTCAAGGTAATAGACGTGTGCGCCTGAATAAATGCCAGATGCACCCGCCTCAGATCCTGTACGATTAGTGCAGAAGTGTAGCGTGAGTACATAAATAACATGTACCTAGTAAGTATCCAGTTTAACCTCGAAAAGTAATGATGAGGGGTCGACATCGACACTAAATATGGGCCAACAAATAAAAATATCAAAATTCTAAATAGGCATGGAATATGTGAATAATAATAATAATAATAACACAATAACAAGCAGTGAATAAATGATTCCTGAATGTATAGTCAATTTAAAATCCAACTGACACATACTAACTCCAACAAATTTCGAGCCAATAAATAAATTATAACATCTCAAGCCATAAGTATAATGTCAAGTGTAAACGGGCTCCGAGCATTATTACGCACGTTTTATGTCGAGGTCGTACGACCCTGATCTAGAATAATATGTACATTGCCGAGGGTTGAACGGTACGAACCATATATGCATCTATTATACTGCCGAGGCGAACGACCCGCTCCCATAAGAGTAGTGTTATCGTACTGCCGAGGAGAACCGATCGATCCCATAAGAGTAGAGAAATTTACCTCACTCGAGGAAGTAATTGCGATGCAAGAGGACATGGATTTTCCAAAGTTATTAAGTTTTCCTCAATTCTTCCAAAAATAAGAAATCTAAGTCGAAAATTGCTACTTTAAAATCCCTAGTTTCAGCTCTATTCAAGACGATTACTATTCATAGTAAACACAATAGTACAATTAAAGGCATGATGTGGATTTAGGTCTACCCGGACACCTCATGAAATATAGCTACGCACGGACTCTCGTCACTTAGTGTGTACATAGCTCCCCACACAAGTAACACACAACAAGATACACTTAACGTGATGAGTTCCCTCTTACAAGGTTAGGCAAGAGACTTACCTCGTTCTTAAGATCATTTCTGGTCCACAAATCCCCTCTAAAGCCTAAACATGGTGCCAAAAAATTTGAAACTAGACAAATATTATATAAATTAAATCAATATACACTCGTAAATTCATAATTTAGCTATTAGAGAAATTACTCAACTCAAATTGGAAGTTTTTTAAAATTCACCCCTGTCCGACACACCCAAATTTCGGAAATTTTTGAAGATAAATGTTACCCATAACCTCACGAACTCAAATATATAATTTCCAGCCAATTCCATAATCATTTTCGTGGTTTAATCCCACTTTTATCAAAACCTAGGTTTTTAAACTAAACCCACAATTTCTACAATTTATGTGTTAAGAATCTACCCAAAATGCATGTATTAAACACCTATTGCATATAAATTACTTACCTCAAAGTTCTAGGTGAAAACCCCTCTTCCAAGAGCTCTAAAATCGTCTAACAAGTGAAAGAAATTAACCAAAAAGCCTAAGTCCCGACATTAAATGAACCTCACTGCTTCCAACGATTTTTGCTTCTGGGAAATATTTGGCCGCTTCTGCGGTTCCACATCTGTGGAGGTTGCATCGCAGATGGGGTCCTCCCCTGCTTGCCTCTTTCCACTTCTGCGACGCCTTCTTTGCATCTGCGGGCTCGCAGATGCAGTCGAGCCCTCGCACCTGCGCCACCGCCCCTTCATCTCCAGGCCGCTTCTGGGGTTGCGTACCTGCGCCCCCCGCGTCCGCACCTGCGGACTGAGCTCACATAGCCTAGATTCGCACCTGCAGCTAGCCAGCCGCTTTTGCGGTGCCGCACCTGCGGCCTTGCTGCTTCATCAATTCTTCCAAGTCCAAACATGTTCCGCAAGTCATCCGGATAGCACCAGAGGCCCTCGGGGCCTCATCCAAACATACCAACAAGTTTGAAATCATAAAACGGACTCGCTCGAATCCTCAGAACACGTAAATCAACATCAAAACTAAGGATTACACCCCAAACCAAATCAAATCAACTCATGAACTTCAAGTTCTTCTAGCTTACTTTGAACGTGCCGAATCATTCTTAAACTACCCAGAAGGACACCAAATTTTGAGTGCAAGTCTTAAATCACCATACAAAACTATTCCGAGGCTCGGATACCAAACGGGCCTCGATAATACCAAAACCTAACCCAAACTAAACTTAAAGAACTTGAAAACCTTCAATGCGCCAACTTTCAATATTAAGCGCCAAAACGCTCCCGGGTCATCCAAAACCCGATCGGAACATACGCCCATGTCCAAAATTATCATATGAACCTATTGCGATCGTCAAAATCCAGTTCCGAGGTCGTTCACTCAAAATGTTGACTCAAGTCAAACTTAACCATTATAAGACACTATTAAGGAACTATGTGTTCCGATTTCAAATCGAAGCCTTCCAAAACTAAGCCAACCATCCTTGCAGGTCATAAAATAGTAAAAGCACATACGAAGAGTGTTAATTAGGGGAATGGGGATCTAGAAAGCAAATCAACAAGCAAATCTCCGATTGGGTCGCTACATTCATTAAGGGAATTAGCCTCTAGTTATCACAAACATATGTGCACCCGTAACACATAGTTATCCCAAAATAACTCAGACAACTAGTGCCTCAACCAAGTTTAGGTAAGATACTTACCTCAAACAAGACAAATAACTCCTCTAACAAGCCCTTCCTGCGTGTATCAATCTCCGGGCGACTAGAATCTAGCCAAAATAACTTAATACCATCAATAATAGACATAGGAAACAATTCCAAATGATAAAGCTGAAGCATTGAATCAAATATGCAAAGTCAACCCCAGGCCCCCATCCCGTAACCCGACAAAATTCATAAATTTCGAACACCTATTCAATTGCGAGTCCAACCATACTATTTTCTTCCAATTCCATCCACATATCGACCCTCAAATCACCAAATTTCACTCTCTAATACCATAGCCTAAATTCCCTAAATTTCAGTTCAAACTCACATGAGCTAGGCGTAATAATCAACAGATAATCAATATTTATCATCAAAGGTGATTAAAAGTCACTTATCTCTTCAATTATAATGAAAAGTAATCCAAAAATTGCCCTAGACCGAGCTCCAAAATCCCAAAAATGAGAAAAAGAGACCAAACCCGCAATTTATAATCCTGTCCAGCAAAATCGCACGTGCGAAATCTATTTCCACTTCTGTGGTCGAGACGATGCACTTGCAAACTTCCCTTAGGCTCTGACCTACCGCTTATGCAGTCCAACTCCCGCTTCTGCGCATCCGCACCTGCAGAACCCATCCACATCTGCGATCATGCTCTACCAGCCACACTCTACTTATGTGGAACTTTCCTCGTAGAAGCGCATCCACTTCTACAAAAATCTACGCGCACCTGCGTATCTCCCCTGGTCATGCCATTCCCGTTCATGTGCACTGAACCTGCACCTACGACTCCCCTTACGCATATGTTGACTTTCCTTTCCAGGATCACCTCTACACCTACTCTTCACCAGCCGCTTCTGTATCCAAGCTCACTGCATATGCGGAAACACCAGAAACTAGAAATATCTTTAGCAATTGCTTCAAGTCCAAAATGATTTGTTAACCATCCGATACACCCCCGAGGCCCTCGGGACCCAATCCAAACATACCAGTAAGTCCTAAAATACAATAGGAACTTACTTAAAGCCTCAAATCACATCAAAATCATGAATCACACCCCAATTCAAGCTTAATGAAACTAATGAACTTTCAACTTCTAAAACTAATGTTGAATCATATCAAACCAACTCTGAATGACCTGAAATTTTGCACACAAGTCCGAAATGACAAAACCGACCTATTCCAACTTCCGAAACCAAAATTCGAACTCGATATAACAAAGTCAACTCTCGGTCAAACCTCTCAATCTTTCAAAACTTCAACTTTCTAATTTTTGCCAAAAAGCATCAAATCAACCTATGGACCTCCAAAACAACATCCGGACATACGCCTAAGTCCAACATCACCATACGAAGCTATCAGAACCATCAAAACTCTATTCCAGAGTCGTTAACAAAAAATGAAACTCCGGTTAACTTTTTCAACTTAAGCCCCCAACCTTAAGACTAAGTGTCCCAATTCACCCGGAAACCATTTGAAACCAATCCCAAACACCCCGACAAGTCACATAACAACAAATGAACATGGGAGAAGTAATAAACAGGGGAACATGGCTACAATATACATAACGACCGGCCAGGTCGTTACATTCTCCCCCTCTTAAACAAATGTTCATCCTCGAACGGGTCTAGAATCAAACTTGGAGTCTAAAATTGGTGTGGATATCTGCTTCGCATCTCTAGCTTAGTCTCGCAAGTAGCCTCCTTGACCGGTTGTTCTCTCCATTGAACTTTCAGTGATGCTATATTCTTCGACTTCAACTTCCAAACTTGCCAGTCCAAAATGGCCACCTGCCCCACATCATAAATCAGATCTCCATCTAGCTGTACCGTGCTAAAATCCAAAATATGTGACAGATCACCATAATATTTTAGAGCATAGAGACATAAAACACTAGGTGATCGCCTGATAGACTAGGTGGCAATGAAAGTTTGTAAGCTACCTCCCCCACTCTCTCAAGCACCCCAAAAGGGTCAATATACTGAGGGATAAACTTGCCCTTCTTCTAGAACCTCATCACACCCTTCATGGGAGAAACACTGAGCAAAAACTTCTCATCCACCAAATATTAAACATCACGAACCTTCCTTTTAACATAACTCTTCTGCCTGGACTATAGTGTATGAAGCCGCACCTGGATCACCTTCACCTTCTTCATGGCATCACGTACTAAATCAGTGCCCAACAACCTAAACTCCCCAGACTCAAACCAACCATTCGGAGAATGATATCTCCTCCCATATAAGGCTTCATAAGAAGCCATCTGGATACTTGAATGAAAGTTGTTATTGTAGGCAAAATCTTCTAAAGGAAGAAATTGATCCCATGAACCTCCAAAATCAATGACACATGCATGTAACATGTCCTCTAAGATCTGAATGGTGCGCTCAGACTACCCGTCCATCTGACGATGGAATTCTGTATTCAAATCAACCCGTTTTCCTAGCTCTTGTTGTACCGCTATCTAAAACTACAATGTGAACTAAGTGCCTCGATCCGAGATAATAGATACGGGCACACCATGTAAGCGAACTATGGCATGAATGTAATTTGAGTTAGTTTCTCTGAAGAATAGGTAGTCATCACTGGAATGAAGTGTGCAGACTTAGTCTACTAGTCCACAATAACCCAAACTATGTCATATTTCTTCAAGTTTTGTGGTAAGCCTACCACAAAATCCATAGTGATGCGCTCCCACTTCAACTCCGCTAGCTCCGATCTTTGAGTAAACCCTCCCAATTTGTGATGCTCATATTTCACCTGTTGAGAATTCAAACGTTGAGTGACATGAGAAACAATATCTTTCTTCATTCTCTGCCACCAATAGTGCTATTTTAAGTCACGGTACATCTTTGTGACTATAATGATCCGGCCGGTCATTTTGAGTATTGTAGCCTAGTTCCCCTATTTTTCACTTCTTCTATATTTTTATTATGGTTATGTTACTTGCCGGGGTGGTTGGTTCAGCTCCGGGGATGTTTCAGAGTGAAATGAGACATTTAGTCCCAAGGTTGAAGGCTTAAGTTGAAAGAGTTGACTAGAGTTTGAATTTTGTATAGACGACTTCAGAATGAATTTTTGATGGTTTCAACAACTTTGTATGGAGATCTTGGACTTACGCGTATGTCCGGATATTGATTAGGAGGCCCATAGGTTGTTTTGGCTTGAATTGGCGAAAGTTGGAAGTTGAAGGTTTGGAAGGTTGGAAAGTTTGACCGAGAGTTGACTTTGTTGATATCGGATTTGGATTTTGGTTCTGAGAGTTGGAATATGTCCGTTGTGTCATTTATTACTTGTGTGATAAATTTGAGGTCAATCAGAGTTGGTTTGATACGTTTCGACATTATTTTAGAAGTTGGAAGTTCATATAGTTCATTAGGCTTGAATTGGGGCACGATTCATGATTTTATAGTTGTTTCATGTTATTTGAGGCTTCTACTAAGTTTGTAAGATGTTTTAGGATGTTTTGGCATGTTGGGATGGGGTCCCGGGGGCCTCTGGTGTGATTCAGATCATGTTCGGCTCAATTTTGGACTTGTTTGACTATTGAGATGGCTGTATCGTTTCCTTATATGCATTCACGAGGGAGGTCATGCGTTAGCGAAGTGTATTTGGGAGATTGGTGAAGTTTATTCATCACATTAATGAGAAGTTGAACGCGTTCGTGAAGTTTTGGGGGGTCTGTTCATCGCAATCGCGAGAGGGGCTTCGCGTTCGCGTAGAAGGTTGAGGCCAACTGGGATGTCGCGTTCGCGAAAGAGGAACATTCAGCCGGTAATTTTTGTGCTCGCGAATGCGAGGCATTTTCTGTGTTCGCGAAGGAGGTGTACCTGGGCAGATTTAAAAACCCTAAATCGTGGGTATTATATCATATTTTGACTTGGTGAGCTCGGCTAGGGGAAATTTTGTGAGGGATTTCACTACAAAGCAAGAGGTAAGCAACTTTTGATCACTTTTTTCCATTAATATTGAATACCCATTGTTTCCCCCGCTTAGATTATATGTTTTTTATGTGAAATTTGGGGGATTTTGTACTAGGGATTGAAGAGTAAGATTTGGGGATTTGAGGGTCGATTTATGGTCGGAACTGGATGATTTTGGTGTGGTTGTACTCGTAATTGAATGGGTGTTCGGATTTTATGAATTTTGTCGTGTTTCGAGGCATGGGCCCGGGGTCGACTTTTTGAATTTGGTTAAAGAACTTAGATTTATTGTATGGGATTGATTCCTATAGTTTGTATTGATTATATTAAGTTTTTTGTGACTAGATTCAAGTCGTTCAGAGGCTGATTCACGAGGTAAGGGTTTGTTCGAGCATTGAGTTGCGTACTTTTAGGTAAGTAACACTTATAAACTTAGATTTGAGGGAATTCAACCCTAAGGACTACGTTATGTAAAAGAATTTTGCAGTGATGTACGCGCTTGGTGACGGACGTGTGTTCGTGCACCGATTTGTTCATAGTTTGGGGAAGCCTTTAGGATAATGCCGGGTTTGTTTTGCTATCATAACATATACCCCTGCATCCCCTCTACTTGTTTGATTATTTGAACTGTGAATCATGTTAGACATTATGTCTAGGATACATGCTAACTGTTTGAGACTTTATAGGGCTATTCTTGTTGTTTCTAGGTTATATACCTTATTTGCACATATGTTCTCAGTCATGTTACTATATCCGTGTATGATATCTCTGTCTCAGTACTTCTTATCTGATTACTCACATGTTGCTTATATCGCTTAAGGGTAAAACTGTCTAATTGAATATGTGATATGTGTTCATCTGAGGCTTGAACGGTAAATGATTGAGTTTGGATCGTGGAGCCGGTTTGGTACTGATTTTGAGGTGACGCGTATGCCAGGCCCATATTGGGCTGAGTGTTATTATTTTGAGGAGATGCGTGCACCAAGCCTCATTATTGGGCTAAGTGATTATATTAGCGGTTGGGCATGATTCGCCCCTTCAGAGTCTGGCATGTCAATAGTGGGCGCATGCACGATGTTTCATATATGTACTTGATGATAAGCAGTTATTCCAAGAACCTGTACAATGCTAAGTGAAAATACTATTGATGGATCTACTGTGACACTGTTGATTTACGTGTATACTTGACATGCAGGCATAAAGATGTACTTTCCTCCTGCTAACTGGTAATTGACCTGTGTTATTTGTGTGGAGTTTTAAACCGTTATACTTGAAATCATGCCTAAATTTCTAAAATGAGAACAAGTTGTACTTTATATCACTGATCTCCTGTTTTTCTGATTTATCATTTATATTCTAAACTGTTATCGGTTATTGGTACCAACACTTTACTATTGTTCTTAACTCGTCACTGGTTTCAAACCAAGGTTAGTGTTGTTACTTATTGAGTACATTGGGTCAGTCATACTACAATCTACACATCGTGTGCAGATCCATGTACATCTGGCCGAGGTGATTTTCAGGCTTGAGCCGTGTCAGCTATTTGGGAGACTACGAGGTAGCCATACCGTCTGCAATCCTTGAGGTTCTCTTCCTTTTATCTTTATCTTTACTGTTTCTCATGATCAAACGGTTATATGAGAGGATTTATTTCATACCTTCTTATTAAGCAGTGCTCGTGTACTTGTTGACACCAGATTTTTGGGCTTGGGTTGTAGTACTATTTTGACTATTTTCTCAGTTATTTTATGACATTCTTCTGATGTTGAGTTATTAGCCCATGTTTTCTCATTTTCATTGTTAATCATGTGATTGTTGGCTTACCTAGCGGGTTGGGTTAGGTGTCATCACGACTTGTGAATTTTGGATCGTGATAGTGACACCTAGGTGAATGGAATATTCCAACCTGGGTGACCAAATCCGTCAGAAACTTCCGACCGATTCGATCGCAAATTATTTGCGACCATATGTTTTCTGATCGGCCTTTTTCGATCTGTAATCCATCAGAAAAACTCGATTTCCAACCGATTTGTGACTGGTTTGACGGTCGGAAATTGACCATTTTCTAGTAGTGTCGGCCCATCTCAGCCCAAGTAATTTTTAGGCGGGTCAAATGACCTGCCCATTTATTGACTCACCCATTTTGACCCACTTAAAATCAACCAAATCCGTCCATTTAACACCCCTACTTGCAATCAACTGGAAATTCTTATGTAAATTTACATCCTTTTTTTTGGGTGAGGGGGGGGGGGGGGGGTTTAA